>QANZ01034033.1:5866-49803 GCA_003254925.1 Chamaecrista fasciculata
TTTAGTCCCAAATCCTCAAAATAAAATTGTAAAGTGTCCTAAAACTCTTCCAAACATTTCAATTTAGTCCTTAAAAGTATTAAAAACCCTAAAACCTAAACCCCAAACTCTAAAACTCAAACTCCAAACCCCAAACCTCAAATCCTAAACCCTAAAATCCTAAAATTGTAAAGTGTCCCAAAATTCTTCCAAACATTCCAAGAGAGAGATAGATTGAATAATTAGTTTATTAGTCTATTCTCTATAATTTATAATAATTTTGTTCAAGAGAGAGATAGATTGACGAGAGAAAGAGAGAAAGAGGAAGACGAGAAAGAGATGAATGGGATGGGTTGGATAAAATTTTAATTTGAAACCTAAATTATTTGGGCAAAATAACATTTTAGCCCAAAATAAGAATGAGTATTTATAAACTGGCCCAATATTGAGATAAATGACCATTTTTCCCTTTTGATGGGTGATTAATTGTATTAGAGTATAGGTAATTATAGGTATATATATAGGGGTATAAGTGTAATTGAGTGTGTTTGATTATAAAAAAATCATGATTATAATTTGATTAGAAAAAAGAGCAAACGAACATGCTTATTACGATTATAATCAGAGCAGATTATAATCAGAGCGGAAACGAACTGGGCCTAAGTCATGAAATAGAGAATAATTGGAGAAAGTAAGAACTAATAAGATAAATGTATAGATGAAGTGGTGAAATAGCGAGAATATATGTGGAGAGATGAAGGAAGAAAAGCACTATAGAGGGATGAAAGAGAAAGTGACATCCAACAATGATGGCTTCATGTTGCCTTATTTTATTTTCACCAAAAATAATGTAAGGGTAGTGTTCTGACACTTAGTGCCCTATTAAATTAAGAAAAGTGTTTTATTAACGAAAATAGTTTTTTTACATTTCTCTTCTCTTTTGGTAGAGTATGAGAGAGAAAGAGAAAAGAGAGAAAAAAAGTGTGGATCCTACGTATTATTTTATGAAATTTATATTTTCTCTCTTTCTCTTCCTTTCTCTAACTTTATAAAAAATGTATAAAGAAGGAAATCCAGAGGATCCAAACCCCTTCATTAACAACTATGGTGTTATAGCCTTAGAAAACCACTATTTAGAAAAACTTGAAATATCCTGTCATTGTTTCAGAGATAAATGCCATAGCATATTGATTTGGAAGTCTACAATATTGATATAGATTGGTTACTTGGTTAGGTTATGCTATACAATTATTACAGAATGCAAGTTGTCACGCCCCCTCCCTATATGGGAGCGCGTGACCGGCACGAACATGGATCTATCCCATGCCGTAAGCCTATCCACAATTAACCCGTATAAAAGGAAACATAACAACATCATAATAATTTACTGAATACACATTTATACTTAATTTTACTTAAACATACATGATTCATCACTCACTTGTACACGCTCATCAGTCTATCAATACAAACATTGTCTCAAAATATCAATTAAAAGAAATACAAAGTAACATTAATATATCTCATCAGTGGATCATACAAAATGTCAACCCAACCCCTAAATCACCTTCCTAGGTACTAGTGGAGCTGACATCTAGAATTTAAAACAATTCTTATTCAAAGAATAAAATACCCATAAAATACCCACACGTACGATGACGTGGGCTTCTGACTAGCTCTCTCTCACGGAGCAGAGGTAACACTTGTCCTGCACCTGTATCTGAAAAATGTTAAACGTGGGGTGAGTCGAAACTCAGTGAGCGGCTAACCCATCCCAGTCGTGGTGTAGGGCAACACCACGTTGGAGAGGGGTCACCAACCAAAACCAGCAGTTATAAGAATACACAATCCATAATAACATTCATTGAACTTCAACAGTTTAGTATAGATAGTAATTTGAATACATAAGAATACAAGGCAAAACATAGCACAATGTGACAAATTCCAAAAGAGAGCAAAAACAAGAAATAACATTAGCCTAGGAACATTACAATAAGGAATTCCCAAGGATAAAAATACTTACTAAAATAATCTCAAGGAGACAAGAGTTTATCAATTAGAAGAAAGAGTGGCAAGAACATAGTTTTATGAAAATAAGATTTAAGTGCAAAACATTTGAGAGAGCTAGACATGGTAAAAAATGACCTTTTAAACTACTTGAAGTTGAAGCTAAGGGAATCCGTGGAAGGTAAAAGCACTTACATCAAGAGGGAATGGTTCTTAAATATCTGTCCTTAAATATAATCATAAAAGGGTAAAACTTAACAGGAATGAAGCAAGGAGTGATGAGAAATTGAGTCTTGTTGAAATAGGGTGATAAAAGATTAAGCTTTATCAAAATAAAAATTCGAGAAGAAACGTATAGGGGATTTCTCTTTTCTCTTTCTAAAACAAAAACGGTTTTTGAAAGATTCAAGTTTGATAGAAAACAAATATTTAAACCATTGAAACTTGAAAGTTCGAATAGGAATTAAAAACCGAATTAGGGTCATCATAATAATAAGAAGAACAAAATCTTAAACAAAAAGACTTGCAGAGATGTTTGGTCAAAATCATAGCAAGTTATTATAACAAAGGGGTCTTCTTGAAGTGAAATACCATTTTCGTAAATAACCTTTGAATTAGAATCTTATCATATCCGAATGAGAAGGGGTTTATGAAAGTAGAGAAATTTAGGTGATGACTATATCAAAAGTTTCCTCCTGCAGTACGAGCAATAGTAGAAACCAATAACATCATTCCAGCCAAATAACGTCATTAGCGTCAGCATTCAATAGTACACAATCATCAATTAATAATAAGAAAAATCTCAAATGTAACCAAAAGCATCAACATCACATATCGGCTGGGCGTTACGTATCGCCGTCCCCAGGGGATTCATCATTTCCATTTCCTTTTTCCTCATCCACTAGACGTTACGCATCGCCGTCCCTAGAGATTTCTCGTTTCCATATCTGTTTCTTTTCCCACTTGGGCGTTACGTATCGCCGTCCCCAAGGGGTTTCTCATTTACAAATCCAACTGGGCGTTACGTATCGCCGTCCCCAGTGGTTCCTCATATTGTCTCAAGGGAGCAAACACAAACACAAACACAAGCACAAACACAATCAAATTCAATCAACCAAAACATACAACACTCATTGTCATCGTCATCAACACTTGTGTAAACGGGTAAACATACAACCAAAGTCCAACTACTATCATCAAGGAAATACATTTGAAGAATATAAAACCAAGCGCAGTAATACTCCGAGTTTCTCAAGTTCAACCAATTATTAGCAAAGAATTATCTTTGTGAGCATATTCATTTACTAAACCAACCCTCATGAAAACATTAACATATACAAGCAAATTCAAACAACCAATAACAACAATTCAATCTATTAGGTAACAAGTAGCCTTGTCTACTCGATAAGCAGTTTGGGAGAACACAAATATAACCACATCCAAAGTTCAACCGTTAACACTGACCTGTTTAGTAAAAGGGGTCGACCACCACGCAAGCATACTTTAAATTTAGACATTTCCAATAAACTTTAACAGCACAATCAATTTAAACATCAACTAATTTCATCAGATAAACAAACCCTCAAGCAGGGCAGGGATAAGAAAGCCACTCACCTGATTCCAAAAAAAAAAAAAAGATAACTGCACATGTTAGCTTCCCGACCAACGATCGATGTAGGCGAATCTATTAACAAATTCACAAACAATGACTCAATTACACAACTCAATAATCGACTTTCAAATGACCCGAAGGCCCAATCTCTTCAAAAAGCTAAAGATAAACTTTCACAACCACTTTTTAACACTCATTCTAATTCTTAGCCACACTCTCCTAGGATCCTAGCACCTAACCAAGAGACCAACAAGAGGCTTAGGTATCAATTTGGGAGCTTTAGCAAAATTGTGAAATCCAAAAGTTCAAATTAAATTCACCAACGAGTTCCAAAACCAATAACATAGACCAATCTTACAAACTTGACACTTTCACTCTTACAAGCCAAACTTGTACACTGTGATTCTCACACATTAAAATCAAGAAGATGATGTAAGAGCCCCTCATAGTTCTAAAGAAATCTTTTTTGTTCATCAAAACCATCAAAATCATTCCTAGGGACTAAAATGCAACTTTAAAGGTTTGAGCATGAAAGCCAAATTTCAAAATGCACATATTAAATTTAAATCAATGCATTCTAACTCATTAAAATAGTTCATTGAACTCCCCCAAGCCAAAAACTTCAAGAAAACTCAATGATTTCATCAAAAATCACATTTCAAGTTCTGCCCTAAAACTTATCGGGTCCAAAATTCAACAATATGGAAACCAAGTGCCAAACCATTGTTAAAGAGAGTTCAAAACATCGCAAATTTAAATAAAAAAATAGCAGCAATTCGAATTCACAGCAGTACATGACAACCCACAATCTAATGGACCAAAATGTGAGGAGTGAGAGTAGAGGGATGCCAACCCTTGAGAAGGAGAAGTTTCCAATCAACAATCTAACAGTTTAGAAGTGAAAAATGGTTCAAGATCCACCAACAATCCACAAGGATTAAGAGGAAAACTAGCAAAATCGAAGGGAGGCATGAAATGGGAGAAAGATGAGGAAGAGAAATCATTACCGAGGAGGAAGAACGATGGCCGACGGGGGGGCTGTCTCCGACGGTGGGTGGTCGTCGTCTGACCAGCAGGAAGCTCTGACACCGACGGTGGTGGTGATGGGAGGCAACGGCGGCGGCGGAAATGAGAAATGGGAAGTGGGAGAGAAAATGGCGAGAGTGTTTGAAAGTGAGAGAAGAGAGTCGTGTGTGGCTTTTATGACCATGCATGTGGGGCTGTTTTGCTAATTTAAAAAGTTGGGGAGGCTGAAAGGTAATTTCAAAAGTCAGGGGTGAGATCTATTATTACATTTTAGTCCCCAAAAGTCAGGGGTAATTTCAAAAGTCAGGGGTCAGGTATATTCTCTAAAATTCAGAATTTATTACATTTTAGTCCCCAAAACACATTTTTCAAAGTGGAATTTTTTTACAAAAGTTATATCGTTTGATTCGTTTCAAGAAGTGGATTCCAAATATGAAATTTATTTTTGAAAACTCTATCTTTAACATATCTCGTTTCTTACTCGAATGTGATCTATTGCAGTGCCAAAATAAAAAGTCAGATCAAGTTTTAAACTCCGTTTGCTCCCAAATTTTTACCACTAGCCCAATAAAATATGGAGATCTCAAGTATGACGATTAATATTATAAACTAAAGCTTCTAATATTAGCTCGAAACTAGCCCAAAATCAATTTTGAATTCTAGATACCACTAATTTCTATTTCTAAACCCCTAAAACTAAAGTCTAAAATTCTAGGATCTCACATAAGGGTTTAAAGAAGTCATATATAAATGGAAAAAAGAAGCAAAAATTTATGGTTGTCGGGTCCAACAATTATAATTAAGCCTAATCTGCACTCAAAGATAGAATATTAGTAGTGGAGGCGAGAATAGGGTCGATCCACAGAGACTAGTCTTGCCCACAAGTTATGCAATTATAAACCAGAGAAATAAAGGAACCAGGTCTTGCCCAAGACTAATGTACGTGACTTTAATCTTGCCCAAGACTAACGACGTAACAAGAAGTTTTGAACGAATGTAATGAAGAGCAAATGTAAATTAAAAAGGGTTGTTACCGATTGATTGAGGTCTTGGTTGGGATCGTTTTTCATGGAGTTTCACACTTGATCATTGATATCAAAATAATGTTATCTCATCAAAATAAACAGGTTAATGAATTCATGAGATGAAATCACTCTTTCATTAAGGTTGATTAAAAGATAACGTATCCAATTTAACCACTTATTAACTAGATGAATCCGACACGATCGACAATTCAATCTAAATTAACAGAATAAACAATCGAAAGATATTAACCCTAACAATTAATTCACGAAATTACTTGTTAGATCTTCTTCTCCTTAACATGGTTCGACCATTTTAGTTGCTATTTAGTGATGAACTTACTAATTACGAATTAATAAGAACACCTAGCATTATGTTTACAAATCAATTAGACAACCGAGCTCAAAGTTGAATGTTCTACTTGAAAACAATTAAAAGAGAAGAATAGGAGAAAGGAAAATATATTAAATCAATGAAATAGAAAATATGAACAAGATCTCACAAGTGTTGAAACTTCCAATCCAAACTCACCCTAAGCCAAGATAAGAGAGTTAGCCACGTAGGGCCATTGATCACCAAAATATGTAAAGTATGGAATTAAGCGTGAAGTATGAGATGTCTTTGTGAAAACCCTAGGATACCTATTTATAGAGCTAATTCTAACTGATTATCCCCCAAATCCCTTACAAAATCTTCTAATAATCCCACAAGATATCTTCTATTGTACGTCTCTTTTTAGATTGCAGAATCTGCGTAAGTCTTGGGCAAGACGTATGCAACACAAGGATATCTTTTAGTTTGAAACTTCAGAATCTGTACGACACTTGGGCAAGATGTATGCAACATAAGAATATCTTCTCTTCAGAAGCTGCACAAATCTTGGGCAAGGCGTATGCAAATCGGAATGTATCTTTTAGTTGTTGATTTCAAGGGATTTTTTAGGATCTTTCCTTACCTGCAGAGCAAACTAAAGATTGAATAAGTACCAAATCCTAATTTAAAAATATGATAATTACAAAATAAAGAATCAATCTAAAAATATATCACATTTTCAATTTGATTTGAAGTTTGAGAGAAAATCTAGAATCTTTGAGATTTTGGGAATAAATCTTTAGATATAATATTCAAATATAAACAAAATACCCCTAAAAGTCTGCCTAAAATCAGACTTATCAACGACCATCAAATTAAATTAATATTTAGAATCAATTTAAACATTTTGAAACATAAAAAATAAAAAATGACCATTAAGGAGAAAAAATAAAATAAAATTAACAGAAGATAGAGACCGGCAACAAAGCAAATATAATTAATTAATTGTAGATGTTTGCGACAATAATTAAAGTTTGGGCATCTAGAACCACAAAAGAGAAACCAATGTCTAATTTTCGAATATGTAATGACAATGTAGATGTCGTTAAACATTACTTAATATTTAAATAAATTAACAATTTCTTTTCTCATTGGGTGTCTTTTCATCGTATCTAATTAATTAATTATGATACTATGAAAGCCAATTATTGTTTCATTTAAATTTATATATATTCCGTTAAACTTAAAGCATCAAATTAAGAATTTAATCACAGATCGAGAGAATTCAAGTTATGGATTCATGGAAGGATAGGAGCCTGTAGAAGAAAGTATGGGTAGTAAAGCAGCCATTAATGGAAGTTCCATAGAGATATGTGCGTAATAATTATATTCATAATCATAACATTACTTCCTCTTCACTACAACAAAACGCATACCCAAGCAGCATTTAACGCCTTTTTGAGATAGGTGACCACTTTTTCTTCTTTTTTATTCATTCAAAATTTTCGCNCATTAATTTATCTCCATAAATTAATTGATATGTTCTCAACATATCTATAAAATGATTGGCCCTAGGGCACAATCTCCAACAATGGGTTCGTACCTTCTCAAGGAAATTAAGGCTTATTTTTTTAGTTTTTCACTTTTTGTGTCTCGGCTTTTGATAGTGAGGGCCTAGAATGTTGTTGAATCAAACGAACTTGATTGCATGGGTTTGGGTGAACTTCAATTATAAAGGAGTATATGTGTAAAAAAATTCTATTTTGGTTCCTAATGTTTACATAAAGTTCNTCTCTATTCTCATTATTTCTTTACATTCTTTTTTATATATTTTATATTTTTTTTGACTAAATTATACATTTTATCTTATAATGGTGATAATATATAAAGAAAAATAGGCCAATTTGGTTCCTAATATTTACCCAATGTTCTATGTTGGTCCTTAATAATTTTTTGTTCTATTTGGTCTATAATATTTTCTAAAAGTTTTATAATTGGTCCATAACTATTGAATATGGTTATATTTCTCTCATCTCAAACCCGAACATTAAGGACCAAAACAGAACTTTAGATAAGCATTAGAGACTAAAATAATATTTTGGCCAAAAGAATATTCCGGCCCCCTAACCTAAAATCCTGGCTCCGCCCTGTACACGACACATTAACCTTAATCCAAAGATAGAAATCATCATGATCAAGAGGTTTAAAGACATCAGAAAATGATATATTCTTAGCTCTTGCTTTAATTATCAAATACAAATGATATATTTTAGGTAACTAATATCATTCAATATAAAATTGATAGAAAAGAAAATTTTAATTTTAATTCAGATTAGGTCAAAGTGCACTTTTAGTCCTATAACTTTTGCTCAGGTCTCAATTTGGTACCACAACTTTTTTGGTTGCACTTTTGGTCCCGTATCACTTTTGGTCCCATATCTTCTAGTTGGGTTGCAGAATTGATCCCATTGTTTTGCAAAAAGTTTCACCTTCAGTCCCACCCACTACAAGAAAAAACTCAATTTCTGACGGAAATTAGTGACGGAAATCTTCAAAATTCCGTCACTGATTGAGGATTCTGACGGATTCTCTGACGGAACTGATTCGGTCACAGTTGTCGTTGCATATATTTTCTGACAGAAAATATAATCCCTCACAGATTTTTGAAAGATTACTTACGGACTGTTCCGTCACAATCACTGACGGAATAATGGCCCTCACAAATCTGTGACGGAAGTAGTGACGGACATTGCCTTACAAATCTCTGACGGATCAGTGACGACAACAAAGCTCTCACAAATCACTGACGGAATTAGGGACGGGAACTGCCTCACAACTCAGTGACGGATCAGTGACGGTAATCCTCTCTTACAAATCAGTGACGGAATTAGTGACGGACGTTAAGTCTCTTAGAAATTAGTCACGGATTGTTTTGATCTTCATTTGGTCTTGATTCCGTCACAAATTCTGTCAGAAATGTTATTTTTTTTTTAATTTTTATTGTCTCTTTTTTTTTTTAATTTTTATTTTGTTATTTTCTAATCAACTACTAATAAACAAAATACACAAAAATCATATATATAACAAAAGTAGAACATTCATAATTAAAATATCATAATGTTAAATACATCATCTAACCAATTAAAGTAACAAAATATTAATGAATATCTACATAAATAGTAAAGTTTCCTAAGAAATCTAATTAATATCTACATAAATAGTAGTCTTGCATCTTCATCATCAAAGTCTCATTGCTCTTCATCATTTGGAGTGAGCATTTAACTTTGAATATAAATCTTGGAATCGAGCTTCATAATCCTTTAGAACCACTTGTATTTGTTCATTATTTTTAGCTAATTGTTCATCCTTTTTAGCCAATAGTTCAGCGTTTTTAGCTAATAGTTCATCCTTTTTAGCCAACTCCATTTGTAAACTTGACAAACGATGCTCTATGTCTTGTTGAAATTCAGAAGGTAGCAGTGATTGATGTGAAACCCTACTAGAACTGCTACTTGTAATGGTATTTTTCTATGAGCCTATACCAAATATTCGTCCTTTTTTATTATTACCACCGACGGCCTCAATCCAACAAGTATTATCTCGAGCAACCTCATCAGATGAATCTTCTTGAGATATTCAAATAGATCTACATTGGATATAGTCCGCCTGAAATAGCAAATTAGATAGATAAGTATACAAAGAAATATTTCAAATATATGGTAAACATCACTCCACATAATAAAAAAGAAACAAAGTACTCCTCTCCTAATATATACACAGATATACTAGTATATAGTATTAGTTTCACCTGCTTAGCGAATGTGTTAAGAAAAAATAATTAAGGATAGTGCCTCCTTGGAATTTGGCCCAAAAAAGAACAAGGAAACAAAACAAGGTATTAGTTATTCATTTCTCACAGCCTTCTTTATATCTACTCTTCCTTACACAGTTTTCTATTCCAAACGATGTGGGATTACGCTCTCTGTTGTTTGGGCACTTCTATCTTAGTGCTGTCATCTTATTCTCAAGCGTGTAATCAACAAAATTATGAAGCAAACAGAGCATTCAGTGAATTATTAAAAAAACAATTGTACTTCGATCTGTGGAATTGATTTTTATATTACCCATAAAAGAAATTCACATAAAATGGAACTAGCTAGCATATGCTTCTTGTTGTTTACTGTTTAGACAGAAAAGAAACATTGTGAGTCCCTGAAATTTGAAAAAGTACTCATCGGCTAGTTGCAATGCATCATATCAGTGAAATATACATACATAACATAATACTAATACCTATTACTTTATTTATGTATTTACTTTTTGCTACAAAAACATGTACATCCATGTTCTAGAACACTCTAGCATTCTAAATAGAATTCAATATGTTATTCCACATTATAGCACAAATCATTATATCCAATATTATACAACTCTTTGAATTGAAAACATGCAAAGAGACTTAAAAATGTTCAGGCAAAAGAAAAAAAAAAGAGGCTTAAAAATGGGGAAGAAACGACCTCCATGAATGTCAAATCATTTGTCATAAATTCATGAGGAATTGCCCTCTCCATTCTTTAAGGCATTTCTTTGAAGTTGAATTTCACAAAAGCATAGAAAGAATTTTTCATATAAAGCATAATGAAGGCAATTTTCAGATTTTTCCCTCTTCTATTAAATTGGAACTTGACAAGCAAAGTGGGCCAGTATAAAATTGGAACTTGACAAGCAAAGTGGGGCAGTATAAAGTATAAACAAAATGGCCATGTTTTAGGATAAGGCCAATCCACCTTCCTAGGAACCAAAATGGCTTATATCCATATTATGATATCTCCTGTTACTTCAAGGAACTCAGCACTAAGCTTCAACAATGTTTGTTATGGGATTTCATATGATTATTCTAATAACAAAGAAAGAGGCAGACAAGACATAGTTTCAAACATGTTTTAATCTTTAAATATTGTGAAACTGATTCTTTATAATAACTTTTTTTGGTTATCTTAAATAAAATTGGTTAAACCATCCAGTTCCCAGTTAGGATCATTTTAAAAATTGGGGAACGTGGGACATGCATCTACAACTTCAAGCCACATTTACCGAAGAGACAAACTTGAATGTAAACCATATGCAAGATACAACAGCATCAATGAAGATCCAACCACAGCAATTGATGCCAAAAGTTAAAATGACTCTTAGACAAAAACAACATTAATAAAGAAAGGAAAGAGTACACTAAAAAGAGGCCAATCAAGAAAACACAAATAGTAGTCACCAACACTTAAATTATGGCAAAATTAAAGACTGAAATAGAGAGCGTCGAATGCACAGCAGAAACCTTTCAAATTTCAGGGAGGCAGAGGTTCTATACCACTACCCCTCAAGAGGCACAAGAACCAAATTTTAGGATCTTCTTCTTTACACACTTTTCCTCCTACTCATACCCTTCTTCCTCAACCCTCTCTTGCAGAGATTGCAGAGACCAATCAATCATAATCATAATAATAATAGCATTAATGTCATAACACCTCATGCAGTTCGACCCATTGGGTCTAGCATAAGTGTGGGGTGTATGAGTATAAGCAAAGAGCCAAGCCTCATGCTCAAGTCATGAAGTGCAAGTGTGTGTATATATGAGAGAGAGAATTCTACATGTTTTTCAAATGGATTCATATCATATTATGTACACTGACAAGCAAAAACACAGTAGCAACTAGTAGCAAAAAAACACAGCAGCAAAGACTAATCCCTTTATTTCTACACCATCATTTCAAAAAAAAAAAAAAAAACAACAACTAGCAGAAAAGAAGAAATAACCTCCAACTAGCAGAAAAGCAGAAAAAAAACAACAACTAGCAGAAAAGAAGAATACTTCTATAACACAATTATAGATGTAAACTTACTACCAAGCCTAGCTTAAATAANCCTTCGAAGCTCTGTGGTCCACCAATTCGCCGGTGTCTTTCCTCTTATGAGTTCGCAGGAATGTGTCGACATATAATATATCTGATTTTGAGTTTGACCCCGTCTCCTTTGCCTACATATGAAACAAAAAGTTTTTAACTGATATTTTATAAACGATGCAATACAAAATCATTGAGATTAAGACAAAAAATTCTTACAAGCCTTCTTCTATGCTCAGAAAATGGAATAGAGCCACCAGTATTAATCGTGCCTCCCTTACTAGAAGCCCTATTCTTCTTTGCTTGCTCTGTCTTCTCCTTGTATTCATTAGAGTCCCATTTATTGATCATAATTTCTAATGACTCCTCCTTTATCCAAACGGGCCTCTTACCCTTCTTCAAGTTTTCTCTCACATTATACATCATAGTTGTATATGCTTTGGGACCAATTCTGCATCTAACCAAAAAGATATGGGACCAATTCTGCAATCTGACCAAAATATATGAGACCAATTCTGCAACATGACCCAAAAATATGGGACAAAAAGTGTAATACGGGACCAAATCTGCAGCTTGAGCAAAAGATATAGGACCAAAAGTGCAACAAAAAAAGTTATGTGACCAATTTGAGATCTTAGCAAAAGTTATGGGACCAAAAGTGCACTTTATAGGCGTGGAAAAATGGTTGGGTTGGTTCGTTTTGGGTTGGGTTGTAAATGGTTGGGTCATAAATGGGTCATTGACCCATTTATATTTGTTAAATGAGTCATGGGTGGGTCATGACCCATGAAATCAAGGGTCGACACAACCAACCCCTGAACCCATTTTAAAATATTTATATTATTTAATAATTAAATTATTTAATAAAATTAAATATTAATTATTTAATTTGTAAACTAATTAATGAAAATAATATTTAAATTATTCAAAATTAGGATAAAATTATATTTTGACCCCAAATAGTTTTTGAAATTTTCATTTTAGTCCTCAAATATCATGATCCAGGGACATTTTTGTAAATTTTGAAAACATTTGGGGGCATTTTGTAATTTTTGCAAAAAATTGTGAAGTTCATCCTCCTTCTATTGAACGCATGGTTTTTTGGACTAAAATGCATTTATTTTTCAGATTTAGGACTAATTTGTAATTTTAACATTTTTCTAATATTTTTCAAAATTATAGTTTAGCCCCAAATTTTTTTTTATAATTTTCATTTTTAGTCCTCAAATATTATGGTTTAAGGACCTTTTTGTAAATTTTGAAATTATGTGGGGGCATTTTGTAATTTTTGCAAAAATTTATGAAATTCATATTCACCACTTTCATGAAACTACATAGTTTTAATACAAATTTGGGTTGGGTTGGGTCAAATGGTTTACCCAACCTAACCCAATTTTAATGGGTCAATTTTGGACCCAACCCATCTTGACCCATTATTTAAATAGGTTGAGTTTGGGTTGGTTGAATGATAATTGGGTTGGGTTGGGTCAATTTTTGCCACCCCTAACTTTAGCCTTCAGATTAAAAAAATGTAATCTAAAGATAAAATCAATCAAGATATAAAATTTTAGAGACAAAACTGATGATAAACAAACATTATGAACGAAATTAAAAATTAATATAAAGTTTAGAGAGAAAAATAACTTTTGTTAATATTCATTATGTTAAACAATTTAAATGTAATCATATGCTCAATTATAAATTAAAAAGTATTTATTATATTAATGCCAAAAGTACTATTGGTATGCCTATTGTATGGGGTCATTTTTAGCTAACCCCCCAATGTTTGTTTTGTCAATTATACCCCTAACATTTTACATTTGAGTCAATTATACCCCAACCCCTAATTAATTATAGAATAGTTCAAAATGTTTGTTATATTTAACAAACAGATCCTTAGAAGCCATTAACAACCCTCCTTCTCTTACCTTAAGACATCATCACCACACTTCGTCATCGTGGTCCACTCTGTCCTAGTTTCTGTCGACATGGTCCTTCTCGTCATCGTTCTCAACTTCCTAATCTCTCCTAAATTACATCGTCCTCATCTATTTTCCTTCCCTTACAATCGTCTCTCTAACCTATCTTTTCTATTTTGTCTCTCTAAAAGAGTTTTGAAGTTATTCTACTTCTCAATTTCGACGACCACAACGGTGCTACCACCGGAGATTGTATTAACGTCGGAAGTAGAGCCGTCAAAGTGAGCCAACCCGACTCACTCGAGCTGGCTCGCGGCGAGCCACGGCTCACGCGAGCTAGCTCATGTGAGCCAGAGACCCTAGGCGAGCCAGGTTTTGCCAACTCGACTCACCAAGTTGGTGAGTCAGGTTGGCTCACCTAACCCACCAACTTTTATTTTTTTTTTCTCGTTTTTTCAATTTATTTTTTTTTTCATTTTTTAAATTAAAAATATCAATAAAACAACTCACAAAAATAATAACACCCAACACCACCACTCGTTTTTTCTCTAGACGGACGGTGGAACAACGGCCGTTGAGATTGGGGTTGGTCGGTTGAGTGAAGAAATGAGAAGAAATTAGGGTTGAGACTTGCGAAGAGAAAAGAACTCTCAAAGATGAAAGTGAATTATGAAATCTGAAGTGAAAATGAGGAAGAAACAAAGAGCCTAGAAGATATTTTAGGGTTATAATTTTTAATTTTACAATTTTTTTTTTAGAAAAAGGTGGGTTGGCTCACTAACTCACTAGCTCACTCGAGCTAGCCCACCACGAGCCGTGAGTTAAGTGAGCTAACCCACTCGAGCTAAAATTTTTGGCGAGCCAGATTTTCGCAACCCGGCTCGCCAATTTTGGTGGGTTAAACGAGCCAGCCCACCGGGCCTGGCTCGTTTTGACGGCTCTAGCCGGAAGCCAGAGCTATTGGTATTTCTGCTTGATTTCTCTGTATTCGAGGCTCACCGGCGAGTTTATATGTAGTTGCCGAAACTGTGAAAAACAGAAGGGAGAGATTTTTCAGATTTTTCAATTGTAGGGACTAGTTCGTTAAAGATGACAAATATTATGGATTGTTCTGTAATTAGTTAGGGACTCGTGTGAAAGAAAAATCGTGAGAGAATGGATGATTTCTAAATAATGGAAACTTAAGGACCTTAAAATAAAATAAAAATATCAGGTTGAAGTATAATTAACTCAAATGTGCAACGTTGATGTGGTATAATTGACAAAAGTAAACGTTGCGGACCAACAGTATTTTTGCCTAGTATTTTTGCCTTATATTAAAATTAAAACTTGATATTAAAATTTATATATAATTTTTAATCATAAATCTAAAAGTTAGCTTTTGTAGCTTTCTTCTTCTATGTACGTACATTTCATCAAGTGGGAAAGCTCAAGGGAAGGGAGTTAAAGGAACGTCATTGATTAGATAGTGGTCGTTTAAGTTCCAATAGCGGTTTGGTACCTTTTTTTTTTTTTAATAAAAAGTTTAGGTGAGTTGGGCCTCAGGGGCTCACCAAGGCTAAGACAGGCCTCAAAGGTCTATGAGCGCTTAAAGAGGTACTTACAGATCGTCTACCAACAAGGCCCTCACATCAACAGTGGGATGGATTATGAGTTGACTCCTTACCAATTGAGTCAACCTTTATTGGCAATAGCGGTACTTTGATAGGATGAATGGTTATGTGATTTTCACCCTTGTTAATTAGTAGTCCCTGGATTTTTTTTCTCTAATCCATTTGAAAGTCAAATAGGCAAGTCATATATTCATGTTTTTTTTATGACCAATTTTTTCTGTTGATCATTTTTCGTATAATTGAAATTGATTATATTTTGAAGGAATCAAAGATACTTTTGCCTAAATTAAGTAGTATATTATTTCATACTTTTAAAAACTAATATGTCTATTTAAATATTTAGAGACGAATTTTCAAACTTGATAATTTTAAAGGATTGAATTATTACTTTACTCGATAAAAAATAACAAAAGATCTTAAAATATAATAAAACGGAAAACAATTAATAAATTTTAAAATAAAGACTAAGTTAAGGATCAAAATAAAAATCAATAAATACTTGAGGAACTAATTTGTAATTTAAACCTCTTTTTGCACAAACACTAGTATAATAATAAAAAACAGCCACAACATAATTTTATTATCCCCAAAGTCCAGTGTCAATAATCAATTAACCTCAAAAAGTCGCAACACAACACAGACTTACACAAGCAAAACAACTGATTGGAATAATTTCAATACTGCACTAACAAGCCTAGCTAGCTTAGAAATTGCCTTTGGCCTCAAACGTCTGACCAAACTGCCAATTAGAAGGCACCACGTCATAAAACTCCAAAACCTTCCCATCGCTAGTTTGAACATGAAACGACAATCCTTGACCTACAAGATTAATCCTAGTTTGCCAATTTTGCCCCCAATTCCTAGACATTTGACTCCACTCTCCACTTTTTGATCCTTTAATCTTAACATCATTAACATCACCAGCATTTCCAACATTGTACACCAAAACCAAAAGCCAATAAGGGTTTCCCTTTAGCTCAAACTTGACTCCACCGGACTTAGCGCACTCCACGCGCCGGTACTTCACCGGGATAATGCCGGCCTTGTAGTAGGCGAGTTTCACAAACATCGGCATCGAGAGATCAAAGTGTTTTGCCGGAGGGTTGCACCAATGGTGCTCATCTGGTTGTTCATGGTTCGGAGGGCAAAAGTTGGTGGCGGTTATTTTGATGGTCCCGGCGCCCTTGATGCACCATTGAGGGTCGTCGACGCACATAATCTCGAAACACGAGCCGCAGGCGAGGCCCTCGTTGAAGAGGGCTGTGCTTAGGGCCGCGGTTTCGAGGCCATAGCCTTGCTTGAAGAGATCTCCATAGCCACAGGCTCCTTCTGCATGGATGCATGGTCACACAAAAAGATAAATTAAGTGAACTACATTATAGGGCGTGTTTGATTTTGTTTTTGAAAAATGGTTTTCTATGTTAAAAAACAAAAAATACACTTTGTTTGTTGTTTTCAAAACCAAAAAACTGTTTTGAAAAACAAAATAAAATAGAAAATTTGAAAACACTGTTTGATTTTGTTTTTCAAAACAGTTTTTTGGTTTTGAAAACAACAAACAAAGTATATTTTTTGTTTTATAAAATAGAAAATTATTTTTCAAAAACAAAATCAAACACGCCATAACTAATATTCTAGTGAGTAGATAAGAAGTCGTGTATATATGCTATATAGTTAAGTCTTAAGTGACTATTGGATGTTAAACACAAAATCATGTGACAATGAAATTAGTTAAAATATATACAGTTTTATATATTAATTAGAGACAATAAAATATTACAGTAGTAGCTAGTAAGCAAAAATATTATCTTGATTTTTTATGTTAAGATATAAATATTTATGTGAATAGCTAATAAAATTACTTAATTAATATTTTTAATTAATGTTTTAATAAATTTTTATCATCATACAGTTAAATCTTTTTTTAGAATTTGTCTATATTAGTTATAAGAAATTTAATTTAAAATGATGAAAAAAATTTAAACTAATTTTTTTGAGCCTTAATTAAATTTCATATTGAAGTATTATTGTATTTTATTAATAATAATTGATATAATGAGATGAAAATTCTGTTCAAAACTACTTGAAAATATCATCAAGTAAAGATTATTTAGGTATTTCTATATAAAAAATTCTAATAGTGGGATATAAAAAAATGCAACCCCAAGTCTGATCTCTCCCTCCATATTTATGCTAAAATTTGAATTTAAAATTGGTCCTAAATATTTTATTTATTTTAGATTAATCTTACATATTTTTATAATTTTTTCAAATTGATCCAAACTTAAAGATTGAATTAATCTTTAAGTTACAGAATTATTAGCTCAATAATCTTTCAATAAAATATAAATGTGTGCGTATATATAATTATATACTTACTCATGGTTTCTGCACCAGTCATGTCACCATAGAAAGTTGCATGAGCATCATACCAATTACCATCAAGAGCTCCAACAATGGCATGGAAAGAAAGAAGAATGATGGAAAATAGAGAGAAAAAAGAAGGAGTAAGTGAAGCCATGATTAAAGGTTTTAGAAATTAAGGAATGTGTGTAAAGAGACTATGAAAAAAGTGTTATTTATACCATTCATACAAGGAACAAAATATAGTCGTCATTAATTTGATTAAAAGGGAATTAATTATGAGTATTAAAGCCTCTTGAAGAAAATCTCAAACTTTAATTGGTATGATTGCATCAGTTAAGAGGAGGATTGAGATCACGTATGATAATCGAATTCTTTTTGTATCCTTCTTTATTCAATATATGTATGTTATGCGCGTAAGCAAAACTGTTTCTGTTACTATTAATGAGATTGAGTTCTAAATATAATTGATCGCATTTGTTTTATACGAAAAGAATTCGATCTCTCATTAATGAGTTTAATTGATCGCATTTATTTGCCTTAATTCACGTTGTGAAGTCAACCTGTTTATACCAAGTCCTTTATCGATTGTTTTATAAAGGACTTCGAAATTCAAACGATGCCATGAGATTAAGGCAAAGAGTCGATAATTATGGCAATCAAAAGGAGGAATATTTGTATTTCTTTTTGGTAATAAGAATATTTGTATCATATATATATATATATATATAAAATTTGCCATATCTGTGATAAAAAATAAAAAATAAAAAAAGAATTTGCCATATCCACAGAAAAGTTTTGGTCTCTGAGATATCTATAATACTTTTTTTTTTAAGTAATAATTTGATTTTTAAAAGATTATCAAGCTGATAACTCAGTCTAAAAGATTGAAATTGTAGATTAATTAGTTATTTTTATAGATTAAATAGATTAAAAATTATACAATTTTAATCATTTTTGGATTAAATGTGTATTTTAATATTTTATGGTCTGAGTTATCAGTAACAATATTATCTTCACTCTATGAGTGTTCTTCTCATTGCCTTTTGTATTCCATTGGTTTGGCAGTTAATATTTTACTTTTCTGGGAGGTGCTAAACCTATCACGGTGGAAGAGTACCTACACCCCAACCTATGAGTACTTTAGTTTTTTTTTTTTTTGATCCAACTATGAGTACTTTAGTAGAGGTTCTATGTTTACAATGTTAATGATGTAACAACAGATAAAAGTAAATGTTGGGAATGAACATAGTCACACTTATTCTGCCCAAGTCTTGAAAATTCAATGGTGTATCAGTTCCCGGCTTTTGATTTTTATATCTGCTCATTTCATTGTTCTTTTCCAACATGGGTCTTCCCAAATTACGATCGTCACTAAAGACGTACCGAACTCGTTCGTTCTCAAAATGCTAATAAAAGTGATCTCATCAACAGACATCTACCACCCTTCGTGTGAATTTGGGAAGCATCAAGACATCTATGCTTCCAAATGTTCCAAGCCACAAAACCAAAAACAATAAACCAATCATAGACATGTTCCCCATGAGCCAATCATCTCATATAATATTTTGGTACCGTTAACATTTTAGATTGGTGTACCGTTAACATTTTGGTATGATCTTTTATCTACCATATTTGAAGAACTTATTGTGATATTAAGTTTGATGGATTTCTAATTGGGAAAATTTATTATTTGGTCCCTGAATTTATACCGAGTCAACTAATTAGTCTCTTAATAATCGAAATACACAATTTGGTCCTTAAAATATTTCAATTATCAACTATTTAGTCTCTGATTTTGAACTAATTTTATATTTTTTAGTCCTTGAATTTGTAGTACATTAATACTATTTGATTCCGGAATTAGAATTAATTTTATAATTTTTGGTCTCTGAATTTGTATTAAAGTAATAATATTTGATCTCTAAATTTGAACTAATTTTATATTTTTTGGTCCCTGAATTTGTACCTTTAGTCTTTAAATTTGACACAGATCAAATCATTGATAATTACAATAATTCAAGGTCTGAGTAGTATATTTTGATTATTCAGAGGCTGATTGATTGACTCAATGTAAATTGTTTTCTCTTTCCAATTTGAAAACCAGTAGAGCATCAACCTCCAAACTCATCGTATTAGTAGGAGAACAACAGATTCTCAGACATAATACAAAATTACACAGATTTATACTAATACAGAATTATGTTCTAACAAAGACAGTCAGAAGATAATCTACTCAAGCACCATGAGTGTGTACTACGAATTTTAAACTGTTTAAAACTGCAACTCGTCCAATATTCATTCTAACATGCTGAAGACTACCACATGAATAAAATGTCTGAATAAATTGAAGAGGATGAAGAAACAAGGACTTTGTTCACTGTAGCACATTCAGTTACACAGCCAAGGGAAGTCCTAAAAAATTCTCAGATTTCTCATTTTACCCGACAGTTTCGTGCGACTAACTGTGAAGGTTCTCCTGGTACTCAAGGTACAATTACAAAAAGAGGCTGCATGAAACACAAGATTTTCAGTCAGAGAAATGAAGAATTTTATCAATTCTTTGTAAATATTAAATATAGTTTTTATGTGTCTGCAATGAAACTTTCCACTAGAGTTTAAACATTCAGAGAAGCCTTTTATAAGAAAAGAATATCGGAACTCTAAGCTAGAAAATCATGTATTATCTATATCTATATGTCTAATTTAATTTTTTTTAAAAAAAAAAACTTTAATAGCAAACCTTTAGAAAGAAAAAAAAAGTTCATATGTCTTTGTTTTAGACTTTATTCATTAGGGAGCAAGAAAAGTGGTGAGTACCGTGTCTACACTGACTGGTTTCCCATCCTCTGCTATTACCTCAGCTATAGTTCCTGATTGATCAGCCTGGAAAGGGACAAAAAAAATAAATAAATTTTGGTTTCTATAATTTATCTAAGAGTTAATGCTCAATGGAAAACAGTCTATAAAAAGCTTTTAAAAGTCTGTTAATGAGGATTTCATACTTGTAGGCCTTGTTTATGGGGTTTGATATGTAGAAAGTATTGAATACTGGGACAAGGTTCAAGAATAATGGGGAAAGCAGAAGATAAAGAGAAAGAGAGGAAATGAAACCGTAAAGACAGTAATAGACAGAGGAAAAGATAGTACACATACTTCAATTTCATTCATAAGTTTCATAGCCTCTATGATGCATATAACTTGGCCTTTCTGAACTTTATCTCCCACCTGAAGCAGCAGAAAATCAATAAAACTTTTCCATGTTGTAGCCATTGAACTAGTTGAAAATGACGTATTGATGTTCATGAGGCAAAAATACCCTTACGATTTGTAAAGTGACAAAGCATCCTAGAAACAAGTATACTAATTAATGATAAATCTTCAACGGGTACATTATATATACCTTCACGAATGGTGGTTCACCAGGTGCAGGACTCCTATAAAAGGTTCCAGCCATGGGACATTTCAAAGGTGGATGAGATGATGTGCTTGGTTTAGCCGGAGATGGTGCAGCTGCTGCTGGTTTTGAAGGCGGAGGGCTTGCAGGAGCAGAAGCAGAAACTGGTGCTGGTGGTGGCGAAGGAAGTGTGTGGTAGGGCATAGGTGGCGCGAAGGCTACAGCTGCGGCAGGTGGAGGCTCCAAAGCTTCCTTTTTTCTTATCACAAGTTCACAGTCGGATTGCTTAAGTTGCAGCTCCACAATATCTCTGGAGTCCACAAGTCTGCACCCATGGAAATAATTTCACGAGAAGTAAGGTAAATAATGCATGTCTACCATGCAGTAAGGAGAGTAAAATTACATAAGGAACAGAAAGAGTAACATGCAATTGTAAGCAGAGTTCAGCCGCTTAGTCTTACTTCACAAGATTAGATACTTGAGCCATGAATGTGGAGATAGTAGATGCATCCAAAGAATTGCCTGGACCAGATGGTTTCCCATTGTGGTCACCTTTTTCCTTTGATGAAGCGGCTTCAGATCCAGTGACAAGTGAGGGTGCAGAATTTGAAGAATCTTTAACAGTAGTGGCCTATGATATGCAAAGCAGGGTATGATAAGCACAATCTTATAATTGAACAGGAGGATTAGCAGATTCTCATGACGATTTTCATTCAAAATAAAACTCATGTTAATCTGACCTCACCTTATTAGGTTGTGCTTGTACCTTCAAGGAAGAAAATTGCTTACTGTTACAGCACTGCAGTAAACAAAAGCAACATGGAACATCAGAATATTATGAAAATGAAGCTGGGAACTGGGAGCTGCAAATTACAAAAGTCTATGAACATTTTTTTCTCTCTTTTCTGGTTTTAAAGAATCTATGATCATAGCATCATTTCTTCCACTAATTTTAAAACAATAATTTTATCAACATTCAACTCCATTCTCTAGCTTTTGATGGTTCAAATCAAACAGTTATAATAATTCTTGACAAGCCTTCGCTTTCCAAGAAATATTGTAATCCACAAGGAAGACAAAATAAGTTAAGTTTTAACTTTATTTTTATTTATCAAAACCCACGGACACAAAGACAAGAGCAGGGAATTTTGTACAACACTCATTAATTATGCTGATAGTAACACAATATCTAAAATCAATATAGGTTATGCACTCATATGCTAAAACAGGAAAGAAATCTAACTACAAAACTTCTCCATCAAAACATCGATTACTTATCCTAAAAGCCCACAAGTAATCAATGAAAACAAAAGCCTATAAATCTGAACAGATCGACGACGAGTTCTTCATTCAAAGCCAAAATAAATTATTCAACAATCAACAGCTAATTCAATCACATACCGTTAATGCTGGACCAGAAAACGAAGATCTGAAGCTGGACCCGTTTTGAAACGACAGAATCTGCCGGTGCCGTTGCGGATTCTGCGAATTGAATCCCAAAACGCGAGGAGCGACGACGCACTTGGGGCACGGAATCGCGAACGAGGCCATTGGAAGTACGAAAACCACACCAGAAGAAACCAAGCTCTGGTTCTTCTCCGATGCTCAAACGGATTTCTGATCTGAAACAAAACGGAGAATATAAAAGCG
Organism: Chamaecrista fasciculata; assembly: GCA_003254925.1. NCBI lineage: Eukaryota > Viridiplantae > Streptophyta > Magnoliopsida > Fabales > Fabaceae > Chamaecrista > Chamaecrista fasciculata. Next base: position 28,666 of record QANZ01034033.1, read on the forward strand.
AAGGCGAAGAGATCGAGGAGGGTTTAATCAATCAGAGAAAGCCAAGAGAAAGTGTGCGATTCGAGCAATGGATGGAGATTACGAAGGAAGAAGAAGAAGAAGAAGAAGAAGAAGAAGAAGAAGAATACTGAGGAGTGTGTGTGTTTGTGGATTTAGGCTTTTGGTGCTTCGATGATTACAAAGCGACCATCAAGGCAATCAACATCACTATTTTTAACATGGTCAAAGTACACTTTTGATCCCATAACTTTTATTGAGGTCTCCATTTGGTCCCATAACGTTTTTTTATTATTTTTTTTTTTGCACTTTTACTTCCATATCTTTTGATCAGATTGCAAACTTAGTCTTATATCTTTACAAAATATTTTAACGTCAGTCTCATTTGACCTAGAGATATAAGACCAATTCTACTACCTCACCAAAAAATATGTGACCAATCTTGTAACTTGACCTAAAGATATAGGACCAAAAGTAGAATATGAGACCGAATTTGCAACTTGAGCAAAAGGTACGAGATTAAAAGCGCAACAAAAAAAGTTGTCGGACCAAATTGAGACCTGAGCAAAATCTTTGGGACTAAAATTGAAATTTGGCGTTTTAAGTTTATAACTAACTTCGAACAATAAAAAGCTTACTCACTCATCACTCGCTTCGCGTTTTCTCTTACTTATGACTCGTGTCGTATCGTACAGATAGAGGTTTTGGTCTTGAAGATCGACGGTAGTAACTAGTAAGTACTTCTCGGTGCCAATCCAACGGCCTCTGTAGGCTTTTGCTTCCGCTATTATAACAGGCCCATTACACTTAGGCCTCTTTTGGGATACGGGGTGGCCTTATAGTACTATATAAATAGGTTTTTTTCCTCACCATTAAAAAAAAGGTTTTTTTTGGGCCATTACAAGAAAAATAAATGAAGGAAGGACACAATCATCCAACTTCTAAAAAGGCTGATGTTAGATAAGAAGTTAACAGTGAAAACTGAAAACCCTAAGAAATCAAGAAAAGAGGATGAGGATACAAAAATTCAACCAATGAGACCTATGAAGCATGAACACTTCATTCTGAGAGCATGTCACTATGTCGGATAAAGGTGAGCAAAATTGATCTCATCCAATTCTAACAGACCCGAACCAATCCAAATCGACGAAAACCAAACAAAACTAATTAAAATTTGGATGGTTTGGATGAGAAATGAGAGAACCAAATTTGTTTGGTTCAGTTTATTTTACAAATTGATGGTCAACCAAACCATCCAAGAAAACCGAGCCTATATATATATATATATATATATTTTGCGTGAAACATAATTCGTTCTAAAGCACGGCAAAGCCAAGCACAGTACAAACGAAAACAAAGCAAAAATAGTCAACCCCTCTCTACTAGCATAAACAAGAACACTAGACAGGATATCAATTGACGAAGGTGGGGGTTTGCAACCCATCCAAGAGGACTCATCCTCGTTTCAAACAAATTGGCAAGACTATCAACTGCTAAGTTAACGAATCTAGGGATCCAACTAAAGCTACAATAATCTAAAAAACTAAAAACATAAATAATGTCATCTAAAAAAGACAAACACTTCCAATCAGAACAACAAGCAACCCCAGTGGCTGTTCTAAATATAGATATAATCAGACTCAAAGCAACAATAATAAAATGATAAAACGAAACGACACCATGGAAGAGCACCAAAAAACTAGAACCGAACTAGAAATCTGTCGTGGAAGCCAGAAGCCGCCATGGAATGTCTAGCCCATATTGCCGTCGCAGAATGTCGCCTCTATAAAACCCTACAAATAAAGTAACACTCTCATAAAGAGAGAGAGATGGACCCTCACGAGGAAGGGGTTTTCTACACTACTCAACGGAGAAGAGGGGACTACCGCCGCTGAAAACGACGGCAACCCAACGTTGACGCAAAATTGCGTGTGTGGAGGAAAAGGAAAGCAAGAGCGGCGACTAGGGTTGATGCGTGTAATAAACCGAGCCTATATATTTCTATATATAAAATACTTCTATAAATAAAATACTTCCATATATATAAAATGAACCTAGGACCTATTTCAATATCTTATTCTCACTTAATCATTGATTCTCAATCTCTGATTCTCAATCAATCACTCGTACCCTAGCGCCTCTCCCTCACATTCACCTCTTTCAATCTCTGATTCTCACAAATACACAAACTCACACTCATAGTTTCACTCTCATACCTAGTCGTTGCTGCCTCTCTCAGGCTTTCTTCTCTCTCATTCCACGACCCACGTTGCTAAAGTGCTCGAAGAATTGATGTTGCTTGTGTTCGTTGAATCGTTGTAGTCTGCAGGTAAATCTTTTGTGAATTTTTTATTTGAAACTTGATGGGTATACAAATCAAGCATTTTATGAATTTTTCAAATTCCTTCTTCAACGTGGAAAGCAACCTTTAAGCTTCATTGCTTCATTTAAAATTTTTCTGTTGAATTGTTCTTCAAGAACTGTTGTTTTTTCTTATTTTATTTTAATGTTAAGTATTGTTGTTGCTATGTTTCAATTTTATTTTAGTGTTTTATAAGTACTATAAAATTATGAATTTATGATAGATTTTATTATGAAATTATGAATGTTATGGAATTTTAGATTTAAAGAAATTTCATATTTAAAATTTGACAGACTGATTGAAATAATGAATTAGAAGGTCATATATATATACATGCATAATTGCATATACTTCGACAACATATGAATGCCTATATATATATTATAATTTGTATAAAATTATAATTTTAGGAATCTATTTTTTTTTAAAAAAAAATACATAAAAACCCACCAAACGAACCAAACAAAACTGATCATGATCGGTTTGGTTTGGTTCGGATGTCTAGAATTTTCTGGATGAATTGTATGGCTATTTTGGCCATTTAATTACATTGGTTTGGTAAAAAAAATAGACAAACTGAGCCAAACCGAATCGATGCTCACCCCTAGTGTCGTATTCGATACTTATACGACACCCACACGACACATATTTATAATTTTCAAAATATAAAATAAATTTTTTGTTACTTTAAATGTTAAAGAATAGAAAATAATGACACATATGACATATATTATGAATAAATATTATAATTTTCAAAGTTCTTATGTGCCAGTGTGTCCATGTGTATCATACCTCGTGCTCATGTCAATATCCATACTAGGGATGACAACGTATCTATTCATCCTAACCAATAACCGTACTTTTATCCGTACCCGTACCCTATCTAATATTCGGTATTCGAAATACCCAAAAAAAATCGAAGAAAATATGAATATGGATAGGATATCCTATTTTATAAATGTGGTATATCGGGTACCCGATATCCGGTATCCATCAACTAAAATAAATAAATAAAATTATTATCAATTTATATTTTAAATTTTATTTTTAATATGAAAAATTAAATAATAACAAAAAGATGATTATATAAAAAATATATACAAAAATAATTAATTAAAGGCAAAAGACCCTTTATTTCGTGCCCCTAACGTTTGTTTTGTGTCAGTTATGCTCCCAATAGGAAACGTTGGTGTCAATTATACCTTAACTTCAATGTTTTTGGGCCAAAGTTCTATTTTGGTCTCTTAAGTTTGCTCAAAGTTCTGTTTTGGACCCTCAAGTCTCTAGCGAACTTTCCGGCGAGATACACGGCGGCCCCGACAATTACGAAAACTCTCAATCCAAAGTTTTTTGACCTCCTGAGACGACGCCGCAATCTCTTCCAGAACCTTCCTCTTCTTCTTAATCTCCACCGTTGGGTTCGTGAAGAAATCAAAAACCATAGATTCTGAGAAGATCTCGTCGACCTTCTCGAGATCGACGACGGTGGCATCTAAGGTGTTGTTGGCCTTCGCAACGTCGGCAAGCGCGGCGACCTAAGAAGCATGGACACTTCATTTTGAGGGTGTGTCGCCGTGTCGGACACGTGTCAGTGTCCGACACCCGTACGACACCGACACGACACATATTCATAAATTTTAAAATATAAATTAATTTTTTGTGACTTTAACATGACATATAAGAGAAAATAATAATACATATGACATATATTATGAATAAAACTTGTAATTTTTAAATTTTTCATTAAAAATTATGAATATTTAATGATTTATATATATATAAATATATGGCGTGTCGTGTCGCGTAATTTTGAGAATTTAGCATGTCGCTGTGTCCGTGTCCGTGTCGTGTCCCGTGTCCGTGTTAGTGTCCATGCTTCCTAGGCAGCGACAATAGTAGACATTTTAGCTCCGACAGCTCCGTTGGAATGGCGGTCGGCGGTGGTGTCGACATCGGCAAATCTCAGCTTGAGGGAAGTGATTATGGTGGTGGCAGCGGAGAATGAGAGGTTGAAGAGAGGGTTTTGGGAGACGAAGGTTCTCGGTAGTGGAATGTGATTGTTGGATTGAAGGGAGGTAGAGGTGTGTGGGGGAGACGCCATGTTTTCACAGAGAGAGACGCCGGAGGAAGATGAAGAAGTTGTGTTTTTGGGCAAATTCAGTTAAAATCTCAATTTATTTATTTTTCTTACGTTTTGATCCTATTATAAAAAGAAAAAGACCTTAATATAAAAAAATAAAACTTTTGGGAGATGAAAGTTTATTTTTCTTTTTTTTTAACGGAAATAGTTGATGATGGAAAGTGCCGGGGGACTAACAATGCAACATTTTGAAAAATTAAGGGACCAAAATAAAACAAAAAATAATTAAGAGACTAATTTAAAATATTAAACATAACTGAAGAATCAAAATAGAACTTTAATCTAATTTAATTGACCAATTTTCCAAACTGAGTTGGAGTGTCTTAAGAGAGTTGATGTGAGGATTGTGAGTTTCTTATGATGTGGCAATTCTTGAAACCGTCAGATGCTTTGAATGGCTGAGATGGGGGAGGTGGAGAGAAATGGAGAAAAAAACTAATGGAGATGATCCATTTAAAAAAATTCAAAATTTGAAATGAGTCCTGTCTGTCCGCCCACAAAGAGTGAAGAAAAAAACCCGTTGAGAACGGGAGTGTGTATAACTGCACGGATCACGACGAGACGTGACCTAAGTCTCCGTTTGGCGAAACGGAAAAACTGCCTTATGCATTTCTACTAGTACTATCCCACTTGTCAGAGACGATGTATACTGTATAGTGTATAGATAAGAACGACGCCATCAGCCAAACGAGACTTAAGGATCTTTCTAGAGTCTACTTTACTCTGAAAATGCTCAGTGTATGACATTAATGGCGGTTTATACTTCAGTTTTTTTAGGAGACTGATTTCCGTTCTTCACATAGCCAACATTCGCCTTCTAGAAATCTTCAAAGTTCACTACACTTAAGGTTTGCATTCCTTTTCTTTGCTTGCTGCTGAATACTGTTTTTGTTTTGTTCTTTGTGAATCCCTAAATAACATTGTTTCTCGATGCTGCTATCTTAATCTGTGTGTTCTTTCTTTCCTTTACTTCGTATTCTTCTACTTATTAGAAATTATTCGAAACCTTGCTTTTCCCCTGTTCTACATAACCCTATTTCCTATTTTTTATCTATTCTTCCAAGTGACACTGTTTTACTTTATGTATGTTTACTCTTGTTTAGAAATTTCTATGAATTGTTCTTTCATTTCGTAAGTTCTTCTTGTGTTTGTTTCTGTCGCCGGATTTCTGTATGTTGCTGTATTTTTTGTTTGTTTCTTTCTGTAAAATTCTTCATTCTGTAGACGATGTTGTTTCTATGGGATTAATGTTTTCCCTTACTAATTATTATAAGCCATAACTGTATGATTCTCTATATGGATGTAGAAAATTTGGAAACCAATATTCTAGCGTAGTATGGGGCTGTTTCGGAGAAGACAATGTCCACCTGCTATTGATGATACCAAAGGTACTACCAACTTAACTACATTTCATGCATTCCCTTTTAGAAAATTTCTCAGGCCACTTTTGGTACATTGTAATCCCTAACATCTTAGATCTCATATCACACCATTAATAGCTTGGTTAACTTCTATACCCACTTACCTGTGTCACACCGTTAATACTACCACGGCATACAATGTGAGATTACAATGTGACAAATGCTTCATTGTACATGCCTTAATTTATTTGCATTGAATATATAGTGGGTGGTGACTTATATCCAAGGAACCTTAAGCGGTCAGCAGCTGAAGCACATTCTAGTTCAGATCAAGCGAGGGAGGAAGATGCACGAAGTCAAGATTTGAGGGCAAATGTTAAGCGTCGAAAGGTGTTGGAACTATTGGACACGTATAAGGAAATATACACAAAACTCGCGCATAAATACGAGCCAGAGGAACCAGGAAAGATTTCCAATGCTAGAAGGAAAGCGAGGACAGATGCAGCAATGTGTCTTAAAAGGCAACACAAATGTATCAACACTTATAAACAACTAGGGAATATTCCAGGAGTTGAAGTCGGTGATCGGTTTCAGTTCAGGGCTGAACTGTACATTATTGGCCTCCATTGTCAGCTTGAAAGAGGTATTGACTTCATAAAGAAGGATGGAGTATTGTTGGCTACAAGCATTGTAGAATCAAATCGCTATTCTAATTTTAGAAAGAATAGTAACTCTTTGACTTATATCGGTCACGGTGGAAATCCAAGGGTTAGGAGTAAGAAGCCAACAGATCAGAAACTTGAACAAGGAAATCTTGCTATGATGAATAGTATGAAAGCTAGAACTCCTGTGAGAGTTGTTTTGAAGGATAGAAGTTCTAAGTCTAAAACCACTTATACTTATGATGGCTTGTACATTGTAGAGAAGATGACCCAGGTGAGAGGAGAATTTGGAAAACTGGTGTTCAGTTTTTTCCTGACTAAAACTCTAGAGCAACCTTCAAGTTATAGCCTATGGAGGATGATTAATAAACCAAAAAGTTGTGAGGTAGCCCAAAGGGAGGTGGTTAGTTTCAATTACATTTCCCGAGGACAAGAGAAGTTTCCTATTCATGAGGTGGTTTGTTCTAATGACATTTCACAAGGACAAGAGAAGTTTCCTATTCGTGTGGTGACTTCTATTCTTGATGATGATTTGAAGCTTACGAAATTTGATTACATTGTCAGTAATATGTATCCACAGAGCTACATGCATCATATTATGGCTATGCCTCAATGTTGTGATTGCATAGACAGATGCATGGACAGTGAGAAATGTGCATGTGCTATCAAAAATGGAGGAAGAGGGCCTTATAACTTCAGTAGGAAACTTCATCCACATCAAACGCATTCTCTTATTTATGAGTGTGGTCCTTCTTGCAAGTGCTCTTCTTCTTGCATTAACAGGGTATCTCAGTTTGGTATGCAATTCCAACTGGAAATCTTCAGAACCAGTTTGAAGTGTTGGGCTGTTAGAACACGTTCTTTTATTCCTGTTGGAAGTTTTGTTTGTGAGTATGTTGGAGAAGTTTGCCTTGATGACACAGCTGAGCCGAGACGGGATGTTGACAATTGTTCATTTACAATAGGTATGTTATGAAAGTCAACTTCTCTAGTTATCTTTCAGCAATTATCCATTTTGATGTCATATTTATAGAGTATGGAACTAAAAAAAAATTTAGGAGGATATTTTTGAATGAATCAAACTTGAAGTGCTGGATTTGCATTTTCCCTACCATTTTACTATTTTTTGAAGTATGAAATTGTTAAATAACCAAACTTTCAAAGCTAAAATGCACAAAACCTTCTCCTGAATTTTAGGAGGCTTTTGCACAGTGGAAAGTTCGATTGGATTTTGTACATTTTAACCAACTTTCAAATATCGAAATGGTACCACAAGAAAAATCTGAGATCACAATTATATGGAAATTATCTTTGAAGGATTAAAATATTTTTTTTTCTTTTCTGTCTCATTTATGTAACTGGACTTTTTTACTCAATAGAACTATGCTTTTGCAGGTCTAGGCAAGAAGGGATTCATTGATGCAACACACCGTGGGAACGTAGCAAGGTTTATAAATCATAGTTGTTCTCCAAATCTGTGTGTCAAAGATGTTTTATATGATCATGATGATGAAGGAATCCCTCACAAAATGTTGTTTGCTTTGAAGAACATACCTGCTGGACAAGAACTATGTATTGATTATACATGCTTGAAAAGAAAAGTCTGATGAAATCATTAGCAAAGTATGGATTAAGAATTACATATACCCACTTCAGGATGCATCATCTTGTGCCTCTAATGCCACCTCTACTTCTTGTTTCCCTTGGAAAGATTACTGGAAGAGCAAGGTGCCATTCAGAATTTTGTGGTTTGGTTGGAAAGTCATCTCCAACGAACGCCGTATCCACAAACTATAATCTCAAATCGCATCATATATAGGAATTTGGATCCCTCCTGTGTTTTCTGCCATGAACATGATGAAACGGTGGATCACATCTTCCTCCATTGAAATTTTGCAAGAGTGACAAGGTTGAATTAGCTAACACTAGGACCTGTGTTCTTCTTACCTTGGATGCTATCTGGATTCATTGTAATGAATGCCTGTGGAAGAGTATGAATCCAGATCCGAGGATGGTAATTCAGGAGATTACTTCCAGATGTGAGCTATATAAAACCAAGCATCTTCATTCATTCTCATGCACCAAACAGGACTGCTAACAACACTTTTTAGTTATTGGGAGAACCCAAGTACTCTCTTTCGGATCCAGGAAAGAGCTTTGGGAGATTTTTTTCCCTTTTGGAAGATACAGGAGCGAAACAATCAACCTACTTGAGCAGTCGATGCCAAGATATCGTCTCTCTAGGTCCTATTCACAGTTGGGTCATTTTGTTGAGATTGAAGCTCTTTCACAGGTCCTGGTTTATCCATGGGATTCACTATGGAAATGAGCTGAGGCAGATTTTCATGGAAGAAGATTGTTGCTTGCAGAGGGGACAAAGTTCCTCAGCTCCTCACCTTTCTTCGTCGTAGGAGTTTTCACCAATGTAGTTACGCTAGTTTCTGTGATCTTTATTGTAATATGAGGAACGTTGTTAATGTTCTTAATAGTAGGTCTATTTCACCTAGGTTGTTTGCAGTGATGTATGATATTAAATCGTTACTAGGGTCTGGTTGTGTTTTTCTGTTTTCTAAGCCAAGTACACTATTGAGGCAATTCCTCGAACAACTTGTAGGCACAATGTTCTATTTCAATAATCTCCCTTCCCTTTGTTTAAATCAAAAGAAAAAAGAGACTAAATTAACAATTTGGTCTAAGATTACGGAATTAATTTTTTAATAGTATATTCATTAATTTTTTAAAGAAAAAGAGACTAAATTAACAATATACGGTTGAGTTCTTGAAAGATATAAAAAGTATATTCATTAGTTTTTATGGACTATATGGTTTTAATTTTTTAAGGGGTAAAGAGTGTATCTTTTTAATCTTTATAGAATTAAATTATATATTTTGATCTTTTAATAACTGAATTTCAAGAAACTATATCAATCCATCTTGTTAGGTTCTCTTTTTTTGTTTTTTTTCTTTGCATCGATTACTTATTTGTAATATTCGAGGTAGAATAAATCTAAAATATTTAAAATATTTGATTTTTTAACAACCAAAATAATTATCAAAAGGATAAATTTGAAATTTTTAAAAATTTATAAAATAAGTAATTTAAAATAAATTTTATTCAATCTTAAAACATATTATTTACTTTGAAATGATTTGAAGTTAAAAAATAATATAAATAATTTATTTACCAAAAAAAAATAATTTAAATAATTTAAATTTAATTAATTTTTAATTATGTAAAAGATTAATAAAGAATTTTAATTCGATAAAAAATAAATTTCTTAGTAAATCAATTTTTTAATTAATAATATATCATAATGCAAATCTAAATTTTAAATTATTTAAAATTGAGAATTACATAATAAATTAATAAAACTTAAAAGTTCTTCGAGATAAATGATAAAGAAGACAAGGAAAAAAAAAACAGAAAAGAACACTAATTTTATTGATACGTATAGCTGGGATGAAAGAATGAGCATATTGACATTTTCAGATTTCTTTTCTTGGTTTTGCGTACGTATGCTTTTTAAGTCCCTATCTAGTTTCTACACAAACATAAATCCATAAAAGTCAGGCCAAAATAAAAATCCATAAAAGAAAATCAATGCATTGGAAGGTTCTAATTCTATGGCCACAAAATAGATAAGCAAATAAACTAGCATTCCCTAATAACTGGTTGGTCTAAGTGATAAACGACTTAGTACCGCTTAAGCAAAGTTCTGCGTTCGAGTCTTGTGAATACCTTTGTTGAGAGACTCACCTACCATAGCCCGTGGGCGACTCGGGTCGAGTTCGAATTAGTCTAAAAATGACTTCAAATACCAAACACACAACTAAAAAAAACTAGCATTCATGAGTACATAAACAAGGAACAACTAAAATTTCAAAATCAATAAAATAATCATAAAACAAACTATTTGTCAAAAAAAAAGTAGAGGATCTGGACAACTGACACGATGAATTTAAACATGACTTTTTTTCTAATATAGTCAAAATAAAAGAAATGGAGAAAAAAAATAACACTCGCATTAGGATCATCTACAAAACCATACATCATATGCTATTTTTTTTAATAATATAAAAAATATGTTAATTGACATTTGACACAATACTAAAAAAAAAAAAGATTAACGCAAATAGAAAACGCGCTACGGTAACACATTTTCATATGAGTTCAACTAATTATCAGATGCAATTTTGAACCAGACTGACACAAGGTGTCAATCGTGTTGTTAAAGCAGTTTTTTATTTTTAATTTTTTTTACTTTGCAACAATTTTAAATTGTTGCTTACTTATTTTTTTTATTATATTTTGTTTTTTGCATCAGTACAAATTGGTGCCAGTTCAATATTTTTATTAAAACATAATTTTTTTTAAAGTATTACTAATTATAAAATATTTTTTAAAAACATAATAATGAAAATTTAAAAGAATAATGATCATATTTTCCATAATCATTATAAAAATAATTTTTTTTAATTTTCTAATGCTAAATTTATTAGTCTTAACTAAGCAAAGTATAATTTTTCATTTATTATTAATATAATATATGAATCTATTTTTATATTTATCTTATTAATCCATTTGTCAAAAAAAATATTATTTTTTGATATTTATACAATGAATGAGTATATTAAAATTTCATTATCTAAAATATTATTTAATTGTATTCAAGTTTAAAACGAGAAAGATATGACTATGTACAAAAGTTAGGGACCAATGATGAAACTTTTAAAAATATTAAAGACTAAAATAGAAGAAAAAAAATATTAAGGACAAAAAAAAACTTAAAATAAACATTAGGGACCAAAATATATTTTTGACCAAAAATAAAAGGGAGTGGTTTCAACTTTCAAGAGATACCAAATTTAGTATCTCTTGAAACCACTCCCTTTTTCACTGCATTTTCATATCACATTCTTAACACATCTACGTATCTACATATAGAATAAAAAATATAGATAGATATAGATTTATTTTATTTTATTTTTAACACATCTACATATACAGCCAATGAGTCAAATCATCCTCTGATTTCTAATATGATAAATCAAGATATCAAATTCAAATAAGAGTCATATCAAATCAAATATCTTAAGTCTGATTACTCTGAATAATTTGAAATTAAATCAGTTAGATCAATTTCAAATTTTAAGGAATCATATTAAGGATCTCAAACATAATCACATCACATTAAATTTAAATTTGAATGGAATCATATATACAAAAAAAAAAAACCTAGGCTTGCTCTATAAATAGGACTTAGATTATATCAACCTTAAAGCACACTTTTAAACGCTCAACTTTCATGCTCTCTCTCTTTTCTACTTATCAATAGCAAATGTAAGTCTGAGAAGCAGAAAATACAGAATAAAAGAAAGAAGAAGAGGCTGCAAAACCTCAAGAATAGCAAATGTAAGTCTCTCTTATTCTCTCATCTTTTTTCGTAATTTATTTTATTTTTCTTTGGTTTTTTTTTGTGAGTTTCATGTTTTTCTTGGATAGTTTAGTATTTTAATCCGCTCCTATAATTGTTTTCATGATTTTTAAGCCATAAATAACATTCATTCAAATCTTTTTAAGAAATATGGATCAATTTATTAGGGTAAGTCTGCATCTTGTTCTATCATTCAACAAGTAAAGTGAAGTTATTATTTTTCACAATCAAATTACTTAGGGATAGCAATTTGTATCCGCATTTAGGATATCCGTCCGAATCCATCCGTCCGATACCGGATATCGTATAGGGTACGTGTATTGAAAAATAAAAAATCAACTATTCGGTATCCGTCCGAAATGAACGGATAGTTAGGGTATCCGGTATCCGATACCCTATAATATAAATATTTTATTATATTTTATACATTTTTTATTATATTTTTAATTAATTTATTTTAATTAACTGATATTGGGTATCAGATATTGGATATATCCGATTTTTTAATTATGATATCCTATCATATAACCATTATTTTTGGATATTTTGGATATTTAGGGTATCCGTCGGATATCAGATATCGGATAGGATATAATACGGATACGGATAGTGAAAAATTTTCGGATATCCTATCCGTTGCCATCCCTAAAATTACTCCTATTTACCGTACAAATTACCGATTGCTTCTTTAATAAAAAAAATACCCTTGCAGGCTGTACCACTAAATAAAGGCAATAAGCTAATCAATAATCATATTCTTTTTAGTTTTTTTCCCCTTTTTTTCCCCTTTTTAATTTAACAGTAACGAAGGACACTATTTTTTCAGTTTATTGGTGGGATATTTATGTTATGAATTTATGAATACTCAGAACTCAAAAGTTACTTCCGAGGTGATAATTCAAATTAAAAAAGCAAAAATATTATTTTGGTCCCAAACTTTATGTCAATTATTGATTTTGTCCCCAATCATTTTTGCGATTAATTTCGTGTCCATGTTTCATATTTTTTTCAACATGTTCATTATATGGCATTAATGGCGGTTTATACATAAATTTCAAGGTCCGTTACGTTCTTCACATAGCCAATTAAACCCTTCGCCTTTTAAGATTCTTCAAGTTCACTACTCTTAGGTTTTCATTCCTTACCAGAATCCTTCGTTTTGTTCTTTGTGAATCCCTAATAGCTTTTTTTTTTTCTTGGTATTCTTGCAAGTTTGCTTTCCCCTGTTGTACATAACACTATTTCCTTTTTTATGTGTTCCTCAAAGTGACACTGCTTTACTTTATGCATGTTTTACTCCTATTTAAAAATTTCTATGAATTGCTCTTTGGATTCGTAAATTCTTTTTGTGTTTGTTTCTGTCGCTGGATCTCTCTGTTTTGCTGTATTTTTTGTTTGTTTGTTTGTTTGTTTCTTGCATATATTAATTACTTAGTTTCTATGTGATAAATTTTTTTTCCCTCTACTAATTATCATAACTTTATTATTTCTCTAGATATTTGAAAACCCACACACATTCTGGCATATTATGGGGCCTTTTCCAAGAGAAAGATACACAAAGATGTACAAACCACATTCTAGTTCAAATCAAGCCAGGAAGGAAAATGCAAGAAGTCAAGATTTGAAGGCAAATGTTGAGCGTCGAAATGTGTTGGAATTATTGGACTTATATCAGGAAATATACTCAAAACTTGTGAATATATACGAGGCAGAGTATCCTTCAAACATTTCCTATGCTAGAAGAAAAGCAAGGACAGAAGCTGCAATGTGTCTTAAAAGACAAGACAAATGCACCAACATTTCCAAACAAATAGGGTCAATTCCAGGAGTTGAAGTGGGGGATGCGTTTCAGTTTAGGACTGAAATGTACATTATTGGCCTTCATTGTCAACTTGAAAATGGTATTGACTTTATGGAGGAAGATGGAGTATTGTTAGCCACAAGCATTGTGGAATCTAGTCGCTATGCTAATGTTAGAAAGCCAAGTAACTCATTGACTTATATTGGCCATGGTGGAAATCCAAGGGTTAGGAGTGGGAAGCCAACAGATCAGAAATTGGAACAAGGAAATCTTGCCTTGAGGAATAGTATGGAAGCTGAAACTCCTGTGAGAGTTGTTTTCAAGACTAGTAATTCTAAGTCTAAAACCACTTATTATACTTATGATGGGTTGTACATAGTGGAGAAAATGACCCCAAAAAGAGGAGAATTTGGAAAATGGGTGTTCAAGTTTTTCCTCACTAAAATTCCAGAGCAACCTTCAAGTTATTGCCCAAGGAAAATCATTAATGAACCAAAGGATTGTGAGGTAGAGATAGCCCCAAAAAAGGTGGTTAGTTCTAATTACATTCCACGAGGAGGACAAGAGAAGTTTCATATTCGTGAGAGGGTTTGTTTTAATGACATTTCACAAGGAAAAGAGAATTCTCGTGTTCGTGTGGTGATGTCATCTAATCTTGATGATGATGATTTGAAGATTATGAAATTTGATTACATTGTCAAAAATGTTTACAAGCATCATCATATTATGGCTATGTCTGATGGTTGTGATTGCAAAGGCAGATGCATGGAGAATGAGAAATGTGCATGTGCTTCCAAAAATGGACGAAGATTGGCTTATAACTTTAGTAGGCAACTTCATCCTCATCAAACACATTCTCTTATTTGTGAGTGTGGTCCTTCTTGCCAGTGTTCTTCTACTTCTTGCATTAACAGGGTATCTCAATTTGGTATGAAATGCCAACTAGATATCTTCAAGGCCAATTTGAAGGGTTGGGGTGTTAGAACACGTTCTTCTATTGATGCTGGAACTTTTGTTTGTGAGTATGTTGGAGAAGTTTACCTTGATGACAAAGCTAAGCATGGTGATTGTTCATTTAAAATAGGTATGTTGATCAAACTTAACTTCTTTAGTTCTCTTTTAATAATGATCCATTTTGATCTCATATTTATGGATTATGGACCTATCAAAAAATTAGGATGATATTTGTGAATGAATCAAATTATGGGATAAGTGTTAGTTGTAATTTAAACTTTTTTTGTGGTCTTATACCTTCAAACTTTTATATTTTTTTCTTGTTAATTGTATCCTAAAATATTGATGTCTACATTTTCTCTTAAGATTTGGAAGTCGTTAGGCCTTGAGATACAATTAAGTTAAAGGTAAAACTTTAGAGGTATTATTGAACATAAAAAAGTTTAAAGGTACAATTGCGACCAAATTTTAAAAATCGGACTAGATATTGAACCGGTCGAGGTATAAGTTTAAGGTTCAATGATTTAACCGAGGCCGAATCAGTGACCAATAAACAAATTAAAAATAATAGGAAAAGCCTAAATATGATCAAATTCTAATTCTAATAGTCATAATTAAGTTATAAAATTTAATTAATTACAATATTAATATATAAATATAAATTTTATAAATTGACAAAAATTATTATAAATAAAGTCAATTCTTATAATATTAATGTCATCAAGTGATATTTCATTATCACTTATCTACCAAATTTTTGTTTATAATCAATGACAGTAACATTTGATTTATAAGTATATAAAAAATAATAATAAAAAAGTAAAATTGACCGGTTCTATCGATTCCCCATCGGTTTTGTTTGGTTCTTTCGGTTGTTGATCGGTTCTTGGACATGACAATTTTGCTGGTGAAACGAATTTGACCACATGCCAATTTCCAGTTCAATCGATCCGATCAGACAATCCGATTTTTAAAACTATGGTTGCAACTCATCCAATAGTCGATCAGACAATCCGATTTTTAAAACTATGGTTGCAACTCATCCAATAGTTTGGGTTTGCAGAGGTAGGTTTGCCAAATTGAGAAATAATCAAACTTTCATGGCTAAAATGCAACTTTTGCAGGTTTAGACAAGGGATTCATTGATGCAACACATCGTGGGAACGTCGCAAGGTTTATAAATCATAGTTGTTTTCCAAATTTGTGTGTCAAAGATGTTTTATACGATCATGATGATGAGAGAATCCCTCACAAAATGTTGTTTGCTTTGAAGAAAATACCTGCTGGGCAAGAATTGTATATTGATTATACTTGCTTGAAAAGAAAGTTTGATGAAGGAATTAAGCAAAGTATGGAGTAATAATTGTTATGGTGGTTCTTACCGGGAATGGATCCTCTGCTGTAAAATTGTGGTGCTGTCATGCTGTTCATCAAATCTACCTGGTTAATTTTTCATCTAATGGCTCATATTGTTTCAACCCAAAACACATAAATTTTTGAAAGATGAAATTAACACAGACAGCATGGATAACACTACAATTATACAGCAGAGGATCCATTTCCGTTCTTACCAATGCATTAGACATTATTACATGAGGGTATGGAGGTTTGGTGGAATGTTTATGATATGGACCGAAGCCCAAGGCCCAATTCTTCACCAGTTCGCTAGGCACTTTTGCATTTTTTAAGTTATTTTAGTTTAATATTTTAATTATCTCCAGTATTTGTTTTAATTATCTTATCACAGGTTAGGCTTAGTCAAGTTCCTAGCTAGTTTTTAGCTACATTTGTTTTGCACTCACTATCAATTAGTTGCATATGCACGTTTCCCTTTTTTTAGGATAGCACTACTGTAATTCTGAGCAATATAAATGCCCCTCTCTACTATGTTGAAAGTTATTCAGATTAATATCAATTCAGTAGTTGTATCTATTTCCAAGTTTTGAGATTCTCAGACTTGTGGTTTATCTTTTATTATTTGAGTTCATATCAATTTGATATCATAGCCATGGCAAGACGACGTTCCAATGCGTCAAACTCTAACTACAATGATCTTCCACCAGTTCCTCCTCCTATTTCACCCCCTCAACCATCACATACTACTTACACCATACCACCCACTAAACAAACAATTCCCAGCTTAGATCTCATAGTCCAGCAACTTTCCACCATGAACTCAAGCCTTCAGGCGGTTGATACATTAGCAGCCTATGTTGCATTCTTGAAAGCCTAAATTAGTACTTCCCACGGGGGCGAAGCAAGTCAAGGCTGCTTTGCTAATCAGGGAAAGGCAATCGATCAAGGCCATGACCCACGTTATCCTGTATGGCCAGAAGATTACGATGAAGGAGATAGGCCATGGGTATATTGCAATAGCTCTAAATTGCCTTATACTAAGATGAAATTTCCAAAATTTGAGAAAGGGGACCCACGAGGATGGATTACCAAAGCAGAAAATGTTGGAGATTGTGCCCTAGGGCCAATTATATTATAAATATGTTTTGAACATATTGATTAATTTATGGAGATAAATTAATGGTTATCATATTATTAGCATGTTTACTATGATAACAGTCCTTGATTAATTATGTGATAATTAGTCTAAACTGTCCCTGGTCGCTCATTCAGGTGGAAACTTGAAATGAACTAAGACCAGCATGACCTCGGTGTATGGAGATACATGCACTAGATGCTTTACGAGAGTCATGGTGCAATTACGTAAGGGGTTACGAGTTGCTGGATTGACCCGGAGAGTCCTGCATAGGTTTAGTCATCAGCTTGCCTCTCCTGTACGCCTGTCACGACGCCTTAGACCTGAGGTCATCATTATTCCGGCGTTGCAGTTGTCAGACTTTGGCCTAGTCTAACGTTGCCCGTAGCAGGGTAGCCATAAGGGCTAGGTACGGGTTTGGTGGATTGCCGTGCTGAGGAATGTGGATTGGCCAAGATGGAATTTTGTCCCTCATTAACATGAGAGACATCTAACTAGCGCCCTCGATGAGTCTGTCCAAGGAAATACGTGGCCACGCTGGGATATGGGACTTACTCAGGAAATCGAGAAAGTTGTGGTTTGGATTATGGATGACTTTCCTGTGCCTAATCTATGACCAAGATATCGTGTGACAATAGGGTCTATGACAAGGTGGTACTAAGGTTAAGTCGGTTTTGGTAAAAACGATAACTCACGTGTTTTGGGTAGTCGTGATGGCTTGCTAGAGTCCGCTCACGACTTGTAGGTCATAGAGATGGCTTGCTGCCAACTTCACGTGGGGCCTGCTGGGTCACACATGAGCAGGATCAGGACACCGCTTAAAGGGACACGAATTAGGGTTAATTTGTGGGTCACTCCGGTGGCACAATTTTAGACACAGCAAAATGTCTGGGACATTAAGTCTTGTCTTAAATAATCTACAGTTGTGAAATATTTAAATTTGTGAGACAAGTTTAAATATAATAATTGTTAAATGATTAATAGGGATTAATTATTTACAATTAAAATATTAGGGAAAATAAATCAGATAAGATTCCTAAAAGTTAGGAGATTATTGATTTATAAAATTCTCTAATATTACTATGAGAGTGGCGCCTCATGAGATGATTTTAGATTAATAAAATTATTTTATTAATTTAAATCATGAGTTTGAATTCAAAAGATTTGATATAGATATCAAAAGATTTGAATCATAGATATTAGGGAATATCTTAACTCATGATCTTTGGAAAATCATGACTTCCTAATTGTTAGGAATGATTTTGATTTATAAAATTCCAAAGGATATTTAGAGGAGCATGGCGCCATCTTGGTGGGTCCCAAGGGGAGATTTGATCTCTCATTTGATTCTCCAAGATTGCAATTTGAATTTAAATTAAATATTAAGGTAATATTTTAATTTGAAATTCAATTCATGAAGTCATATTATTATAATTTAGAATTATAATAATGCTCTAAATATAATTATTGAAACCCTAGGGCTAGGCGCCTAGGTAAAAAGAGAGAATCATTTGTGATTTTGGTCTTCCTCCTTGTAGAGAGAGAAGAGAGCAAAAATCGCCATTCTCAAGAACAAACCCTAGCTCATTGAGTGAGAATTTTTGGACTCCCAAGAGTTGAGAGAGGAAAAATCGAGTTTGCCTAAGGAGTTAGGAAAATCGATTTGCAGTCACCAAAAATTAGGGTTTGAGAGAGATGGAAAAACAAGAATGAGTTCTTGTGGGGTTTTCTTCTCAGTTTGCGCCACCTTGTTTGATTCAAGAAGGAGTTCTTGAATTCAAAGTCACTGTAGATTGGTCCCTGGTTCTTTTGGAGAAAAGAACAGAAGGCTAGCACCTTGGTGCCCGACAAACTGTTCGTGTGGATCACTGGCAGAGGGAGGACGCTACGAGTGGACTCCTAGGACATGCCTTGTACAACCAACCGATTGAAACTCGTGAGGTATACCACTATCTTAACAGGTTTTAAATTCTACTAGCGGATCCGTTCGAGAATTTTAGGACTTGGCGCGTTTTATTTTAAATTTTATATTTGCTTCCGCTGCGTTAGGCGCCTAGAATTCCCAACAGAAAAATATTTCCGATATTATCAAACTCTCAATGAATTAAAATGTAACATCCATGTACTTGGAAGGCAATACCTGGACTTGTTTGCGTGGATCAGCTCAGAGAAGACCATTGTCTGTAGGGAGGAGCTTGTAAAGACCCTTAGATAAAATTTCGGACCAACAAAATTTCATAACTCGGATGAACATCGATGTGCGATCAAGAAAACGGGCACCCTTCATGAATATAGGTAGGAATTTGCGAAGTGGGCAGCTAGAGTCTCGAACTGGTCAAAGCATAGTCTCTTGGGTGTGTTCATCAATGGCTTAAGAGATTAACTGAAAGTTGGTGTTAGGATCCAAAAGCCTCGCACTATTTATCTAGAAATGAGTGTGACTTATGAGTGTGACTTTAGAGTATGAAAACAAGTTCAGCCCTAGCAAGCAGCATAACGAGCCCAATTATGCCACCATTCATAGCCGACTGCCATTGGGCTCGATCAACAACAATCAAATAGGCCCAATCACTCACCCAACCATTTCATGAGTGACACACATGCTTCTTATTCAAATTTCTCCAATGCAACGCGTGTGAACAATCTTGTGAACAACTCTCCCATTTTGGTCATTGAACGTTAGGCTCATCGAGATAAGGGCTTGTGCTATCGCTGCGGAGAAAAATTCAGGCCAGGATACAGGTGCAAGCCTTCGACATTTTCTCTCTTGAAAATAACCGAAGCCGACAGTGACGCAAAGCAGTCCAGCAAAATTGAAGCCTAGAATCACGCAACGATCTCGTGCAACGCACTGATGGACGAAACTATTAAGAGCACGATGAAGTTGTGCGGCATCGTCAACAAGGAATCAATTTTGATTTTAATAGACAACGGGTCGTCACACAACTTGATTTTTGAAAAATTGGTCTCCCAACTAACCCTTCCTAGACAACAAATAAATCCCTCAGCATTTTGATTGGTAATGGTGAAATGATCCGGTGTAATTGGCTTTACAAGCAAGCTATGATTCAATTACCAGAGCTACAAATTGTTGAAGACTATCATCCAATTCCAATAAAGGCGTTGATGGTGTTGGCAGTTAAATCGCTTGCCTCACTCAACATTGTTCAAGCTAATTGGAAAGAGTTATTCCACATTTTTTTTGGTTTAATGATAAGTCATACAAGTTGCAAGGTATCTCTCAGTCTAAACAAGTACCAACTAATGCAACTGATGTTCTATTTGGCTCTCAATCCCCATATTCCAACCTGGAGGACAAGGCTTCTTTCTATTGGGGGAGTAATGATATGGACCCAAGCCCAAGGACCAATTCTTCACCAGTCCGCTAGGCATTTCTGCAATTTTTAAGTTATTTTAATTTAGTATTTTAATTATCTCTAGTATTTGTTTTAATTATCTTATCTTAGGTTAGGCTTAGTCAAGTTCTTAGATTTTAGCTAGCATGTCATGTACCCACTACATTTGCTTTACACCCATTATCAATTAGTTGAACATGCACATTTCCTTTTTTTAGGATAACACTACTGTAATTCTAAGCATTATAAATATTCCTCTCTACTATGTTGAAAGCCATTTAAATTAATATCAATTCAATAGTTCTGTCTCTTTCCAAGTTTTGAGATTCCCAAATTTGTGGTTTATCTTTTATTATTTGGGTTCATATCAGTTTATAAGCCTTTTATGTTGATGCTAAGTTTGACTTGTTAAATCATATATACTAAATCCCCCTTGTAAGCTCTTTGCTAAGGTTTATATGCCTTTTATGTTCATGCTAAGTGTGACTTGTTAAATCATATTAAATGCTAGATGTGAGCTCTTTGCTCAAATGACCTATTTTGTTAGAGTTGGCGACGTATCCTTTTTTTTTTTTTTTT
>QANZ01034035.1:11629-23940 GCA_003254925.1 Chamaecrista fasciculata
TGACAACTGCAACGCCGGAATAATGATGACCTCAGGTCTAAGGCGTCGTGACAGGCGTACAAGAGAGGCAAGCTGATGACTAAACCCATGCAGGACTCTCCGGGTCAGTCCAGCAATTTGTAACCCCTTACGTAATTGCACCATGACTCTCGTTCTAGCATCTAGTGCGTGCATCCCTATGCACCAAGGTCATGCTGATTTTAGTTCATTTTCGCTCCCACGAAAACAATCGATCAGGGACAGATTTAGATTAATTATCTTATAATTAATCACGGATGTAATCACAGTAAACATGCTAATAATGTGAAAACCATTAATTTATCTCTATAAATTAATCCATATGTTCATAACATATATAAAAGAGGATTGGCCCTAGGGCACAATTCCTAACAATCCATTGAAAAGTGGTCCTTTGATCTCAAAGTCCGTTTGGATTTGAGGGAACACATTTCGCCGAACCTCATACTGTTCGTTAGATTGGGATGCTTCTCTTATAGATCTT
The DNA here is from genome assembly GCA_003254925.1 of Chamaecrista fasciculata. Taxonomy (NCBI): domain Eukaryota; kingdom Viridiplantae; phylum Streptophyta; class Magnoliopsida; order Fabales; family Fabaceae; genus Chamaecrista; species Chamaecrista fasciculata. Next base: position 12,132 of record QANZ01034035.1, read on the forward strand.
CTCGGTCTAGGTTGTCCATTGTCTAAACCGTGATTTTAGCGAACTTCTTCGCGTTCTTGATTATCTAACCTACAATTATTGCCTGAATTTTCCATTTGTTCTACTCTTTTATTCTTTTTTATGGATCTTAGTGATTTATTCAAATCTAGATCTAGGGGAACTAAAGGCTCTATAAGTTTCCTAGGCATATATTAGAAAGAATAATAATAAAAAGAAAAATAAAGACTAAACAATTAAAAATTAAAATGAATTAAAATAGACGCAAACAAACTAAACGAATAATGAAAAATCAAAACGAAAATAGACTAAAATAAATAAGGACTCTAAAAGAAAAACAAGACTCAAAAATAAAGACTAATAAATGAAAAATTAAAGACTCTAAAAAAAATAAAGACTCAAAAACAAATCATAATTTCTTAGGAACTCAAGAAATAGTTCCCAGGCAACAACGCCAAAACTTGATGCGACACCCGTCTTAAGGTGTCAAGCGAGTCAAATTTAATTATACTCGAGCCTCGCAAGTATAACTATATTTATTAAAATATAGTATAGATGCTCACCCAAGGTCGAACTCTCCCGGAACTCAATGTGATGAGATAAGAGAATTTTGACGAAGATTATAACTTCTATTCTTGAGGGTTGTCACGATTTAATAAGATCTTAATGAGTCTGACCAGACACCAGTCGTAAGGTGTCAAGCGTGTCAAATTTAATTATACTCAAGCTTCGCAAGTATAACTATATTTATTAAAATATAGTATAGATGCTCACCCAAGGTTGAACTCTCGCGGAACTCAATGTGATGAGGTAAGAAGAATTGTGACGAAGGCTATAACTTCTATTCTTGAGGGTTGTCACGATTTAATATTAATTAATCAAAACAATACTTGAGAGAAAACCCTAGAGATGGACTATCATAGTTCATTCATTATAAAGATTAGATAATAAATATGCATTTACTTTTCTATGTTGGAACATGCATTTAAACTATAAACACAATAAATCAAACAATAGAGAGGATACAAGTTAGGATAGGTAACTCATCCAAGACTGGATTCATGAGCTATTTGCCAAAGCTCTTCGGGACAATCTATATTATTGTCACATCGGAACAATAAACAAACATATATATATATCAATGGCGCTCCTAATATGCAAATAAGATATTGTAAACCACCCTTTAGCAAACCCTAAAGGGCTACTTCGTTAATCGTGAGAGAGACAGACTCCGGGAATATCAAGGTCCCATTACTTTAACAAAATATGATCTACTACTCATATATAACGAACTTTAACAAGTACACTTGAAAGAGTTAGTCATACCTCATAAATGCAACATCAACATCTGGACTTAACAACGAAACATGGTGAACTCAAGTCACATCCTTGAGGCATTCCTCAAGTATTTACTGATAAGTCTGATTTTAGGCAGACTTTTAGGGGTATTTTGTTTATATTTGAATATTATATCTAAAGTTTTACCCCCAAAATCTCAAAGATTCTAGATTTTCTCCCAAACTTCAAATCAAATTGAAAATATGATATATTTTTAGATTAATTCTTTATTTTGTAATTATCATGTTTTTAAATTAGGATTTGGTACTTATTCATTCTTTAGTTTGCTTTGCATGTAAGGAAAGATCCTCAAAATCCCTTGAAATCAACAACTAAAAGATACATTCTGATTTGCGTACGCCTTGCCCAAGATTTGTGCAGATTCTGAAGAGAAGATATTTTTATGTTGCATACGTCTTGCCCAAGAGTTGTGCAGATTCTGAAGTTTCAAACTAAAGGATATTCTTGTTGCATACGTCTTGCCCAAGACTTACGCAGATTCTGCAATCTAAAAAGAGACGTACGATAGTTAATATCTTTTTGGGTTATTAGAAGATTATGTAATCTAAATCTAAGGGATTTGTGGGATTTTTAGTTAGAATTAGCTCTATAAATAGGAACCCTAGGGTTTTCACAAAGATATCTTAGACTCCACGCTGAATTTCATATTTTACATTTTTGGTGCTCAATGGCCCTGCGCGGCTAACTCTCTTATCTTGGCTTAGGGTGAGTTTGGATTGGAAGTTTCAACACTTGTGAGATCTTGTTCATATTTTCTATTTCATGAATTTAATATATTTTTCTTTCTCCTACTTATCTCTTTATATATGATTCAAGTTGATTTTATAACTCTTGGCCAAAGTTATTTATTTTGATTTGTAAACATAACGCTAGGTGTTCTTATTAATTCGTAATTAGTAAGTTCATCACTAAGTAGCAACTAAGATGGTCGTACCATGTTAGGGAGAAGAAAATCGAACAAGTAATTTCATAAATTAATTGTTAGGGTTAATATCTTTCGGTTCTTTATTCTATTAATTTAGGTTGAATTGTCGATCGTGTCGGATTCATCTAGTTAATAAGTGGTTAAATTGGGTACGTTATCCTTTAATCAACCCTAATGAAAGAGTGATTTCATATTGTGAATTCGTTAACCTGTTTATTTTGATGAGATAACATTATTTTGATATCAATGATCAAGTGTGAAACTCCGTGAAAAACATTCCCGGCCAAGGCTCCAATCAATCGGTAATAACCCTTTTTAATTTACAATTGCTTTTCATTACATTTGTTCAAAATTTGCTCTTACGTCATTAGTCTTGGGCAAGACTAAAGTCACGGACATTAGTCTTGGGCAAGACGTATTCACTGGTTCCTTATTTCTCTGGCTTATAACTGCATAACTTGTGGGCAAGACTAGTCTCTGTGGATCGACCCTATTCTCGCCTCTACTACTAATATTCTATCTTTGAGTGCAGATTAGGCTTAATTATAATTGGTGGACCCGGCAACCATCATCTACCTACTTAGTTACTCATGCTCTAAGATGAGAACTATTCTAAAGAGAGAATTAGAGTTTTCTTCGTGAATTGGTGCTCTGAGCGTAGAATGACGACCTCTATTTATAGTGTGGAGTAGTGTGCTTGATCCGCAAGTCAAGGGGAAAGTTTCACCTCTGGGCCGTGGGCTGCGCCGGTGGCCCAATATGAAGGCGCAGCGAAATATCTGCGATATTTCGACTATATTTTCGTATCTTGAATCGTAGCCGTGCAAAACATACTCTAATCTGCGCCAGACACGGAAAGTTGCCGGGTCCGCCGGCCCAGACACGGGATTCACACGGCTCAAGAATATTCTGGAATATGACGTCAGCAGATAAGCTTCAGAAGACTTTGGATCTGCGCCACCTCTTTGAGCCAGCGGCTCAGAATTGGAAATCTCGCGGCTCAGAATTCCGTGAGAATCCCGTGTCTGGCGCAGATTAGGCTTAATTATAATTGGTGGACCCGGCAACCATCATCTACCTACTTAGTTACTCATGCTCTAAGATGAGAACTATTCTAAAGAGAGAATTAGAGTTTTCTTCGTGAATTGGTGCTCTGAGCGTAGAATGACGACCTCTATTTATAGTGTGGAGTAGTGTGCTTGATCCGCAAGTCAAGGGGAAAGTTTCACCTCTGGGCCGTGGGCTGCGCCGGTGGCCCAATATGAAGGCGCAGCGAAATATCTGCGATATTTCGACTATATTTTCGTATCTTGAATCGTAGCCGTGCAAAACATACTCTACTGCTTCTGAATATTCTGAGCCGCGAGATTTCCAATTTGAGCCGCTGGCTCAAAGAGGTGGCGCAGATCCAAAGTCTTCTGAAGCTTATCTGCTGACGTCATATTCCAGAATATTCTTGAGCCGTGTGAATCCCGTGTCTGGGCCGGCGGCCCACGTGGCGGCGCAAAGATATTCTGTGCTCAACGTGATCTTCTAGAATATTCTGATATTTCCCTCTTGGTTTGGCCCTGTTTGGATATCTGAAACACTGAATAAACCATTAAGTACCACCTATTTATAAAATACAATAAATAACGCTAATTAACTCATTTTATCCACTTTATTCCACCATACCTTAGTGTTGCCCTTAGCATATTAATTGGTCTAATTCTAATAGATTATCATTATAAACATACCAAAAGAAGGCCAAATAACTTGTTCACTTTTGGGCTGATCAGAGTCAAAACAATACTTGAGAGAAAACCCTAAAGATGGACTATCATAGTTCGTTCATCATAAAGGCTAGATAATGAAAATGCATTTACTTTTCTATGATAGAACATGTATTTAAACTATAAACACAATCAATCAAACAATAGAGAGAATACAAGATTAGGATAGGTAACTCATTCATGACTGGATTCATGAGCTATTTGCCAAAGCTCTTAGGGACAATTTATATTATTGTCACATCGGAACAATAAACAAACTTGTATATTAATAGCAATCCTAATTATGCAAATAAGATATTGTAAACCACTCTTTAGCAAACCCTAAAGAGCTACTTCATTAATCGTGAGAGAGACAAACTCCGGGAATGTCAAGGTCCCATTACTTTAACGAAATATGATCTATGACTTATATATAACAAACTTTAACAATTACACTTGAATGAATTAGTCATACCTCATAAATGCAACATCAACATTTGGACTTTATGACGAAACATGGTGAACTCAAGTCACATCCTTGAGGCATTCCTCAAGTATCTACCTAATTAGTTACTCATGCTCTAAGATGAGAACTTTTCTATTCTAAAGAGAGAATTGGAGCGATCTGGAGTCGATTTTGATGCTTTGAGCGTGGAATGACGACCTCTATTTATAGTGTTGAGTAGTGTGCTTGATCCGCAAGTCAAGAGGAGAATTTCGCCTCTGGCCGTGGGCTGCGCCGGCGGCCCAATACGAAGGCGCAGCTGCGATATTTCGATTATATCTTCGTATCTTGAATCGTAGCTGTGCAAAACATACTCTACTGCTTCGAAATATTCTGAGCCGCGAGATTTCCCCTTTTTGAGCCGTTGACTCAAAGTGACGGCGCAGACTCAAACTCCTCTGAAGCTTATTTGCTGACGTCATATTCTAGAATATTCTTGCGCCGTGTGAATCACCGAATTTGGGTCGGTGGCCCACGTGGCGGCGCAAGGATTTCTTGTGCTCAACGTGATCTTCTAGAATATTCTGATATTTCCCTCTTGGTTTGGCCTTGTTTGGATATTTGAAACACTAAATAAACCATTAAGTAGCACCTATTTATAAAGTATAATAAATAAACGCTAATTAACTTTTTTTATCCACTTTATTCCACCATACCTTAATTAGTGTTGCCCTTAGTATATTAATTGGTCTAATTCTAATATATTATTATTATAAACATACCAAAAGAAGGCCAAATAACTTGGTCACTTTTGGGCTGATCAGTTGCCCTTTGGGGTTGAGAAATGATTTTAGATCTATTAGTAGAATTGAAGCTTGGTTTAGTGAGGTCTTTCATTGCTCTGACAATAGTGATTTTGTTGTGGCTTTGGTGTCTATTAAGTGCTGGGAAATTTGAAAGATTAGATGTTGATATGTTTCTGACAAGATTAACCCTGATCCTATTCTTGCATGGAAAAGAGCTGTGACTCTATTATCTGAATTTTGGTCTGCAAATGTGTGGTCCTTTGATGAGGTTCTGAAAAATCGTGGGGAAGCTCAAGGTAATCAGGATGATCTGTGGAAGGTTCCTGGTAGAGGTACGTTTAAAGTTAATGTTGATGGGCTCTAAATCTGAATTGTAATTCTGGTGACGTTGGGGTGATTGTTAGGGATGATAGGGGTGATATTGTTGAATGTGGAAATGCCCCTGTTAAAGCTTCTACTGTTTGTATGGCTGAAGTTTTGGCCTTGAGGAAAGGCTTGCAAGTGGTTAGTGATTTAAATATACAGGAGGTGTGTTTTGAATCTGATTGCAAAAATCTTGTTGACTGGTTCAATGGGAATTGTGGTATTCCAGATTGGCATTGTGCAGGTTTGCTTCATGAGGTGAGATCTTTGTCTTCTTCTATGCACTCTTTGCAGGTGGTTTGGGTACCTAGATCTGCTAATAAAGCGGTTGATTGGCTCGCTAAGGCTGTATTTCGTGGGTTGTGTTGCTCTGCTTGGGTCAATGGACCTCCAACCCATTTTTTGAAGATTGTTCGTTATGATGGTGAAGATAGAAATGGGATTGGATGATATCTTGTGGGGGTTGGTTTTTGTTTTTCAGCTTTCTGTTTTGTCGTTTTGAGATGTGTTTGCTGTTTTCTTGTTCCGGTTTGTACTGTGGTGTTGTTTTGCTGTTTTTATTGAAGTTTTTTTGTCAAAAAAAAGTAGCACAACGACGAAAGTACTTTTTTTGTCCTCCAACTTTACATCAATTTTCAATTTCGTCCACAGTATTTTTTGTTGTCAATTTCATCTTCATTTTTTATATTTTGATTGATTTTATCTTTTGCTTATACTTTAGACAAATATAAACGACAAATTTTATGTAGCTACTAATTAACATGTAATATATAATTAATTGAAAAAAACTCAAATTTTAACTCATTAAAAAATACAATAAAGTTTTTCGTTAATTTATTAAAAGAAATTAATTAAATAATAAAATTGACTAGAATAAAAAAAATATATTAGAAAAAAATTTGATAACAAAGAAATATTGAGAATAAAATTAAAATTTAATGTAAAATTTAAAGATGAAAGGAGTGTTCTTGCCTAATGCAAACTAATGAGTTTTAAAATCAGAAGTAGATTATTTTTTTGTTTTTGAAAAAAAATTGAATCTCCTAAAAATTTAATTGTATTCCTTTTTTTGTTTGTACAATTTGGTTACCGGTGAAAAAAATGTGAAACAGAAATGAGATGGGGATAAGATCAAAANTTTTTTTTTTTTTTTGATAAAATCACTCAAAAAATTGATGACAACTAAATTAATAACACTTATAACCGTTCGAGACTAAATTAGTATAGTTTCATTATTATTTAGGCAAAAGTATTAATTTTGTCCTTAAACTTTACACTAATTATCAATTTCGTTCTCAATCTTTTTTTACTATAAATTTTGTCCCAAATCTTTCACATTAATAAATTAATGACAGACTGCATCATGTTTTTGCCTTATTATTTATACTATCAATTTTATCATGTATGTCCCCAATCTTTTGCCTTATTATTTATACTAATTTGTCACAACTTCATTAAATAATATTTATTTCTTTAGCACATATTGTGAAATAAAACTTCAGAAAAAAACAGCTGAAGTGTGAATTTGGTCCCATATCTTCTGCTAAGTTCTCAATTTGATCAAGTATCTTTTTTTGTTACACTTTTGGTCTCATATCTTTGCAAAATGTTCCAATTCGGTCCCATATCATTTTTTGTCTTATATCTTTTGGTTAGGTTGCAGAACTGATCCCATATATTTTACAAAAGAATCAATCATTAATTGATTTTTTTTTATAAAAATATTAAACCACTTCTGCACATGATAAAAGATACAGGACAATTCTGCAATGAACCCAAAGATATTGGACCAAATTGCAACAAAAAAAATATGAAACCAAATCGTGACCTGACCTAAAGATGAGACAAAAAATGCAACAAAAAAGATATAGGACCAAATTGGAAACTGAGCAAAGTATATGGGACCAAATTTACAATTTGGCTGAAAAAATTAAAAACACAACCCTTCCAAAAAAAAATTATTTGAGCCCACATGTAGGCTTCATTCATAAAGAAGCCCAATAGTATCTTTAACATAGGCCCACACCACTAAAAGCCCAATATTGTAAGATTACATGGAAATGAAGTAGTTTTTCATGAGAATTTATGGGCTTTCTCAACAAGAGACTATCGTAATACTACAAGTCGTTTCGTTATCCGATTGATTCTGGCTCGTCCTCTTCTTCTTCATCAATCCTTGCCATTTGTGGATGTGCCTTTCTCTCTTTACTGGCTAACTTTCTCACCTTCGCTCATTCACTGATTCTCTCTCTCTCTCTCTTTCACACAGCATCAGCTTCTTCTGGGACAAAATTGATATGCTGTCTCCTCCAAGTTATGCATTCTACATGTTTGTGTAAATTCCTGAATGAGTTTCCATGCCTTTGTTCGGTATACACTTTCTCTCATTTTCTCTCTTTGGGTCTTTGCATTTCTGGGTTGTTTCCGTCTCACATTTTTTTGGTTTATTGCTGAGTATTTTAACTTAGTTTGAATTAAAAAATTTAGGACTCCTTTTACTCTTATATGGTACTGGATAATTCCACCATTTTTAAATTAGACTTCAATGGTTCTTTCTAGCTTATAATATTGTTGGCAATTTTCTATAGGTGGACCGTGGACTATTATTGTTTTTTTTGGGTATCATATGTAGTTCAGAGATTGTTAGTAATTTTTTATTAACTTAATGGACTATTAAATATTTTAGATAATTTACCTTCTTAATTAATTAATACTACTAAAATTTCTTATTGGCCTAATTATAATTTACCTGACAGCTCATTTTGACAAGGTTTTTGGGCCAAAAATATACTACTGGAAATTGATGATCTATTTTTTTTCATTCTAAATTTTGTCAGCAGAGATTGCAAATGCACATCCCTACTACTTCCAATATACTTCATGTTCACTCAGAGCGCAAAAGCCATTTCATGGGAAAGTAGCATCATCGATATCTTTTACATTTGGTAATGAGCAGAGACTTCCGTGTGCTTGGAAATCTTTGGAAAAACTTAAAAAAAAGGTAGATTTCAATGTGGGTCGTCTTGAATTGCGAAGTGGTAGTAGGCTCTTGATTAAGGCAGTTGCAACTCTTGAACCAAAGAGGTTGGCTGCAAATGAAGATAAATGCATGAATTTCAAGGACTCATCAGAGATGGGTCTAAATTCTAATAATCCAACGGTGGTAAGGCATCATGAGTCTTTTGATGAAGAACCAGAACTTGATGAGAGGGAGAAGTTGAGAAGAATGAGAATCTCAAAAGCAAATTCAGGAAACACACCATGGAACAAAGGCAGAAAACATAGTCCTGGTAATTAAAACGTTCCTTATTGTCCTCACTTTTTTCAATTCCCAGTAGTCAACTTCATGTTCTGAATTCTAAGATAAGCTCAAATGTTAAATTCATGGGCAGAAACAATACGGAAAATCAAGGAAAGAACAAGGCTTGCAATGCAGAACCCTAAGGTGATGTCATGTAAGAATATATTTATAGTTTTGATGTTTAACAACAGGGCTTTTTTCTTTTGATATGGAATCCTATAATGCGCAACAACCTACTTGTTTTTGGATTCTTCAGATAGATAGGCGCTGAGTTACTTTATTAAGGTGACCCGATTTGTTTTTAATAGGAAAATATGAGAAGGACTAAAACTTAAGGAAATGTAAGTTTGAAAGAACCATTATTATTTGAGTATATTAATAATTTGATTCATGAAAGATGTCAAATGTCTCAATTTAGTCCCTGAAAAATAAAATTATTAGATTTAATCCATAAAATATGATTCTAATTTCATAACTAAATTGAGACACAAATCTTTCAAGGATCAAATCATTAATTTACTCTTATTATTTTTACTATGCTTATCAATACATTTTAACTTTTGGCATTCAGTTTGTCCTTCTCCAAGCACAACTATAATACTGAAAATAACGCAACTACTATTCTACAGCAGCAATTATAATACTGATTACTGAGGTTTTGTGAACTTATTAATAAAATATGTGATTGTCTTCATATAACCTTGCACCCCTCCCCCCCCCTTAATAATTTTATCTTTAATGCATTCTTTGCTAGGGACAGCTTTTCAAAATTCCAGGCAATATACTTGTAGAAGATTTCTTCAACGAATCTCTTTAGTTTTATATTTTGTCTTAAGTCTTAACTTACCTAGCCAGATGGTGGTGTATCAGTGAATGCTGTTTTTTATATTCAAATACATCTCTTGTATATGGCTCTGGGTTCATTTAACAGTTTCTTAGTTGATTTGTAAGTTTAATGGCAATTCTTAATGGGGATTAGGTAGTCGTGGCATTATTAGATTAATAAGAGTTGATCATATACTTTACGCGCAATTGTCGATTAAATTTTTTAATTTTCGTTAAGGTTATTCTAATAATTAATTTTCTTAACAAAATTCTGCAATGCAGGTCAAAATGAAGTTGGTTGATCTTGGCCATGCACAAACGTGAGTATATATGCCTTTTTGCATAAATTGCTACTACTAAGGAACTGTCTGGTCTACTATATCCTTTCATTCCCTTGTATCTTGGATATATTGGTAAATTTGATGTTTGGTATGAAAACTTACATTTGTAGAAAGAAAAAATGCAATACATGCAGCATTATCTGAAAAGTTAGTAAGGAGAAGTCTATGAATGCAAGGATGTGAAGTTTAAATAGTTATCCAGTAGTATTAAATACCATACACAAAAAAAAAAAAGTTTTTCTTATCTCTAATGTTATCTTGTGTGCCACCAAGCAACTTGGGTATCACCAAAGATAAGCATTTTGCTTCCGAATACCCAAGATACTAGGATGAAGATGATGGTGTATCTAATGATTCCTAGTTATGAAGTATTTTGTTTATAGAAGGCTGATGAAGGTCTTTCATGCCTATAGGGTTATTTAATTTAGAGAAAACCTATTTTTTGGCCCTTGAATTTGTCCCAAAATTAAGATTTAGTCCCTCAATATTGGAAATATACTTTTTGGTCCCTAATTTTGTTTTACAAACATCGATTATTTAGTCCTTGAAAGTTGAAACGTTATGTGTGGTGATTAAATAGTTGATGTTTATTAAAAAAAAAATCAGGGATCAAAATGTATATTTTTAATATCCAAGGACTAAATCATAGTTTTTAGACATTTAAGGACTAACAAGTAAGTTTACTCTTTATTTTAATATAGATGCTGTTCCTTAGTTGATTACTTCTTTTTCCCTTCCAGTATACTGAACTTAACGTTCTTTATTGGTCGTGCAGAACAGAAACAAGAATAAAGATAGGCATTGGAGTCAGGAAGGGTTGGGAGAGGAAACGTGCAAAGAAGATGGTACAGGAAGCTTGCCACTTGGAGTGGCAGAATTTAATTGCAGAAGCTTCTAGACAAGGCTTTGTCGGCGAGGAAGAGTTGCAATGGAATTCTTACGAAACTTTAGCAGAACAACTGAAGCAGGAGTGGGTTGAGAGTGTTGAACAAAGGAAAACAATGCCAAGGGCAACTGGTTGTAAAAGAGCACCCAAGTCCCTTGAGCAAAGAAGGAGAATTGCAGAAGCCATCTCCGCAAAATGGGCTGATCCTGTGAGTATATATCAATACCTTGAAGTTGCATGGTTTGTGGTTTTACAAGTAAAATCATATAAAAAGGGGTACAAACTACATTTTACTATTTCTTTGTGACTGACTTCTAGTATCTCACACCATCTTATAGGTTATATTTTTTATATCTCCCAATAAATTTGCTAATAAATTTTCAAACTCTCGATTTATGTACAAAGATATGATATTTATAGTACTTCCAATAAATTTAGGTCCATATGTTCAAATAGTTAATGTATAGCATTAGCAATAACATTACCAATTATTTATAATCAAGCTCCTTAAGATTTCCTTTAAAATAAGTTTCTTCCAATTCATAAACAACCTGAAAATCTTGGAATATGAGGCAAAACTGGTAGCGATGTTAGTTTCAAAAATGTTTAGTCACAACTGTTACAAATTGACTTTTGATTTATGTGTTAAACCCTTCTATTTTGACCTAGATTCACAACTTTCCTTCCAGTAAACGTTGCATGATTTTGAAAAATTAAGTCAACAGACTTCAGGGTGAAGTGCAAACTCTGATTGATATAAAAACTTGGTGGGGAAGAAAAATTGTACGTATTTATATATATATATATTTT
>QANZ01034035.1:23987-46247 GCA_003254925.1 Chamaecrista fasciculata
GGGGGAGGGGTTCAGGCAAGAAATGCTGTCAGAAGAATCAAAAGTCAGGCATAAGTAGCATATTTTAGATGGGGTTAAAACTTCATTTTGATTCTCGAACTATAGGGTGGATTCTGTTTTGGTCCGCAAACTTTTCCATTTGTTCCATTGTTAGTTCAAAATATAATTCTTTCTGGTTTCTGTCATTGTCTCTTATCCTAAAATTTGAAAAAGTCAAAGCATGTTTTGCCTTGACTCTCCTCTGTGAGTTTGAGTTTGTTTAAGTTTATATCCTGTTGCTTCAAATGGTTTATTTTCAAGTAGTCCTATCTACCATCATTTTAGTTTCAAGAATAAAACCACTGTAGCTTAATTCTACTCTTCTCTTATGAGGACCTCAGTATTTTTTGGTTCTCTATGCTGGTTACCTTCTAGCCAACGGAACATCTGGTAGTTTTTTTCCTTCTGTTTCTTTTTTTTTTTGTTGGGGAAACTTTGGCTGTTCAAACTGCATGGTTTTTAAATTTTAACATCTAACTTAGTCATTACTGGTTAGAATTGTAAGCTTGATTTCTGACCAACTTGTTCCTTTATTATTTTATTATTCTCCTGAAAAAATCAGGAATATCGTCAAAGAGTTTGCTCTGCATTGGCCAAGTTTCATGGCTCTGAAGCTGGAGCTGAAAGGAAACCAAGAAGAAGGCCAAGTGATGGTACACAACGCACAAGGAGAAGCCCTATTAGGAAAAAAACCACTGATGCTACTAGCATTTTAGTCAACCTTGACGACAGAATTCTTTATAAGAAGCAGTTGAAAAGAAGAAAATCTCCTGTTTACAAGGATCCTTTGGTGAGTTCTAAGCTTGAGATGATAAAGAACATCAGAGCACAAAGAGCTTCTGAAGAAAACAAACAGGCTGAAAAAGCCATTGAGAGAGCAAGGTAAACTCATCTTTTCTTATGAATTGTTGGCAGCATATTATTCCTTTCCTTCTCAAATTTTGTTTTGGAAAAATTAATCATTTTGTCCCTATACTTTACTCAAATTTTTATTTAAGTCTATAGTTTTATTTTTTTAACAAATCCTTATACTTAGTAAATCTTTAGATTTTAGTCCTTATACTCAAATTTTATTATACAAATGTTTGTTTATAGCTAACTAAAATAACCAATAATGATATAAAAGTCTAGTATTGAAGTTTTTAATCTTCTATATTGACCATCCTAGTTAAGATATTAGTATATAATAAATTAATTTTGCATTTACTTTTATTAAGAAAACTGTAAAAAAAATATTATTATCACATAATTATGTGTTAAGGGATAAAGGTTGATTTATAAAGTATAGGGAGTGATTTTTTTTAAAAAAAAAAAACTGTAGGGGCTAAATTCAAAGCTTGAGAAAAATATAAGGACCTAATGATGAATTTTCTCTTTTGTTTTTGTGTTTCTTTGTCGACCAGAAGTTTAAAATATATGACTCATTGAACTTTCCTTTTCGTTTGAGGGGACTTAAGGCTATGACTTAATGATGAATGAGTTTACTAGATTCAGAACTAAATTGTCTTCTCTGAAAACTTTGTCAAATATTATGATCACAGAACCCAGCTCGTCCACAGAATCTTGATTGATTTGATTTAGATCATTGAATGAATTTAATCAACCTAATTGGATATCTGAAAACGTTATGGAATTCGGTTTGATTCAGTTTAGATCATTGAATGAATTGAATCAACCTAATTGGATATCTGAAAAAGTTATGAAGTTCATTCAAGATTTTTTATGCCAACTGAGCCAATCCAATTTGATTATGATCGTCTTGGATTATTTCAGTTCATTGGTCTTGGGACGAAATTTTTTCTTTTTTGGAGATTTTGAAAATTTCTAAAAAATTCTTATGTCAAAGTACACTTTTGGTACCATATCTTTTGATATGAGATCTCAATTTGGTTCCGTATCTTTTTTGTTGCGCTTTTGGTGCCATATGTTTTGGTCAAGTTGCAGATTTGGTCCTATAACTTTTGGTCAGGTTGCATAATTGGTCTCTTATCATTGCAAAACGTTTCACATTGTGAGATTAACGGTGTAACTTTTTACAAAGACATAAGACCAAATTTGTAACAAAAAAGATATGGAACCAATTCTACACCAGACCAAAAGATATAAGACCAAAAGTGCAACAAAAATATATACTAGACCAAATTGAAATCTAAGTAAAAGATATGGGACCAAAAGTGCACTTTGGCGAAATTTTTAAAAGAATACTTTTCAACAGCCCTTAGTTACCTATGTTGTTTTCAAGTTTGGTTCATTAACCGAACTAGGAACACGTTACATGTTCATGAAGTAATATGTTATTGCAGACAATTAATTGCTGAAGCTGAGAAGGCTGCCAAAGCACTTGAGGTTGCTGCAACGAAGAGTCCTATTGCTCAAGCTTCCCTCATTGAAACCAGAAAGCTCATAGCTGAAGCTGTTCAATCTCTTGAATCCATTGAAACCCAACACACAACTTCTGAGTCTGCCATTAATAACATTTCTTCTTCAGTTTCATTGAGCTGGATTGATCATGTAAAAGGTGAAGCAGCAGCATTGGAAGTTCTAAACCACACAGATTTGGGCCAAAAAGTAAACGGACACACAGTATCATCATCATCATCTAGTGGTGGTTTCAAGTTCTGTGATGATGATTTTGGCAAAATTTCCTTGCATAAGTCACTTAATGGTGATGTAAAACTTCACCTATCAGATTCAACAAATCAAGCAAGGGAAACACAAAGAGATGAGAACATGGAAGAATACAAGACAGACACCTCTAGATCATTGACTGTAACTAAAAAGTGGGTTCGTGGAAAGCTGGTTGAAGTAGCTGAAGAAGGAGCTCTCTAAAATTGTTAAGAGGAAGATTAATTAATTAGATCAATTTTCGTCACACTTGTTTGCTGTAGCCTAGATCACAGAAAATACCACTACCATAATTTATTCATGAACAGTGTGTGATCATTGTTTTCTTCTCACTCATATCTTCTCTCTGTTTGTTCTTATTAAAAAAAGGAAAAAATTCTTCTATTCCCATCCCTATATATGGAAATGCTAGTGAAGGTTTGCTGACTTGCAGTTTAGAGTAAAATATATTTATTTTTCTACTATATTCTATTTTTTTCAGTAATCTTATGTTTTTTGTGCATAACAAAATGACTTAACTATTATCAAAATAACATTCATAATGACAAGACATTAATCAGAAGGGTAGTTAGGAGACAGTCAAATTGCAAAGCACTGTTAGAGAACCAGGAAATTAGAATTTTTGCCTGAATTTTATTTTTTCTGTTCTTAATGAGTATATAACATTACATAAATATTTTTAGGCAAAAGTACTTACGTCCTCAACTTTACCTCAACTGTCAATTTCGTCCCCAAACTTTTTTTTCTGTCAACTTCGTCCCTAAACTTTACACCAACTGTCGATTTCATCCTCAATCTTTTTTTGTTGTCAATTTCGTCCCCAAACTTTACATCAACTGTCAATTTCGTCCCCGATCTTTTACATTTTAGTCAATTTTATCCTTTGATTAACTTCTTTTAATAAATTAACGACAGACTGCATCCTGTTTTTGAATCTAAGTTAGGATTTGAGTTTCTTTTTCTATCAATTTTACATTATATAACGTTAGCCACATAGATTTTGTCGTCAATATTTGGCTAAAGTAAGAGCAAAGGATAAAATTGACCAAAATGTGAAAGATTAGGGACGAAATTGACAGCAAAAAAATATTGGGGACGAAATTGACAGCATGTGTAAAGTTTGGAGACGAAATTGACAACAAAGAAAGATTAGGGACGAAATTGACCGCAGGTGTAAAATTTGGAGACGAAATATGTACTTTTGCCATATTTTTATTTGAAGATGTTTTACCGATATTTTATAGGAGAATATAGCTAAGTGTGACATGGTAGGCTTACAATTACACAAGTACCATATTTACATATCAAACAACTTCTGATGTAGTTCCTACCTGACCATCAATGCAACAACAACTAAAGCTTTTTTTTTTTTTTTACTAGATGATACTCACACATATATTTTTTTAAAATATAAAAAATAACTACAAAAATTGAAAATAAAAATATTTATATTCACATGTTCTATCTAATTTGCTAAATAAAAAAAAAAATTTAAAATAATTTTTTTGTCAAGTTCACTTTTGATCTTTATATCTTTTACTCACATCTCAATTTAATTTAATTTTTTTTTTCACTATTGATCTCGTATGATTTCATATTTTGATTAAGTTACAGAATTGATCCCGTATTTTTTATTAAATTGAGAATTAGTCTCATATTTTTATAAAAAGTTTCACATTATAAAATTAACGATAGAAATTTTTTGTAAGGATATAAGTCTAAATCTCTCACATAAAAAATATAATAGTAAATTTTATACTTGACCAAAAAATATAAGACTAAAATATGGGACTAAATTGAGACTGGAACAAAATATGAGACCAAAAATTCAGTTTGGCCTTTTTTTTTCAAAACAAAACTGCTACAAGACAAAAAAGTGGCAAAGGACTTTGTATCAATCAGCAGAAGAATGATGGTGAGACTTGGAGTAGTTGGATGAATTTATGTGGGATTCTACAGTCTTCTCAATCTCTTTCCTCTTTGCTTCCTTCTCTTCTTTTGCTTTCTGGATCTTCCTTTCCACTTCCTCCTTCTGCAGAAAAAAAATAAAAATCAGTGAAAAATCTATCTTTTTTAAATGTAAAATTCTTCAATTATATATGTGAATCTGTCTTTACTTACATCAATGATGTCAGGTGCAGGTAGTTTAACACCATGAACAGCAGCCCTATAAGGAGGCTTGGTAGTCATGTGCTTATAATTGCAATTATGGCCAAAACTCATCAACTTCTTGCAACTTAAGAGGAGGCTCTTTCTTGTTATCTCCATCAATGGTTACAAAATATTAGTACTGAGTTTCAAAATTCTGTATATCACACTGCTTGCTTGATTGCATTTGAAGTTTATATATGTATTATGATTCTATATATCTGCCTACTTTATTTATAAACGAAGCATTGTGCATGATGAGAGTAGAGAAGTAATGAAATATATGGCATGATCCGGAGACTTCCATGTCATGATTTGATGGGTTACGTGGCACCAAAGCACTGAAGTTGCGTGTCTTTGTGCAGTGAGATAATGGATTTTATATCTCAAGCACCTTCCAGAATTGTTTCGGAATTATACGTTATAAATAGAGAAAATTTATAATTTGACTTTAAAATTATTATCGTCTGAATTAATTAGTTTTTGAATGATTAAAATATATTATTTAGTTTCTTAATTATTACAATTGAACTGTCAAAATGAATTACGTCATGTGTACTAACTACTAACTCATAGTCCTAGGAAATAATTTAGAACCGGGCTATAACAATTAATTAAATTTTCAATTAGAAATCTTGGCCTTAATAAGAGTAGAGCTAAAAAAAAGTTAGAGTCAGACTTTATTAGGGTCAACCCTAATTATTATTATTATTAAAAAAATTACTTAAATTATTATAATAATTTAATTTTTTAAATGAATAATATTGTATTATATATATATTTACTTCACTTTTACATTAATAATTTTATTATGTAATTTTGAGAATATTAAATAATTATTTAAGTTGTGACTTGTGATATTATCTTGTAAATTTTTAGTAATTTTGGTTCATATTAAAAATATTATATAATTAAAATTTTAATTCTATTTGTGTTTTAAAAAGTTTAAAATAAAATTAATAAAAGGTCCATAGGGCTAGCCCTAAGCCTTAATATGATCAAGTTGCGCTAAATTTTTTAGTCCAATTTTAAATAGGGCTTTTTGAACCCGATTCTAATTAAATTAGAGTAGTATAGGGTTAAGGTCGGGTTTGCCCATTTTGATAGCTCTAGTAATTGTCAACAATTTGATCTTTTGGTAAAATGCAGGGACCAAC
Organism: Chamaecrista fasciculata; assembly: GCA_003254925.1. Taxonomy (NCBI): domain Eukaryota; kingdom Viridiplantae; phylum Streptophyta; class Magnoliopsida; order Fabales; family Fabaceae; genus Chamaecrista; species Chamaecrista fasciculata. Next base: position 29,957 of record QANZ01034035.1, read on the forward strand.
TTGTATAAATTTAGTATAAATTCAAAGACTAAAAAGTAAAAACTTAGTTATAATTCAAGGACCAAATAGTATTAATTTAGTACAAATTCAAGAACTAAAAAATATAAAATTAGTTCGAATTCAGAAATTAAATAGTATTAATTTAATACAAATTTAAGAAAAAGAATATATAAAAAGTAATTCAAATTCAGGGACCTAATCATCACTAGGGACCAAATAATTAATAATTAAAATATTTCAGGAACTAAATCGTATATTTCGATTATTCAAAAACTGATTAGTTAACTCAGTGTAAAGTCAAAGTACAAATAGTAAATTTTCTTCTATAAACATAATAATATAATCTTAAAGAAATAATAAATACAAAATTGGAACCAAATGCAATAAAATTTGAGAGAAAATAAAAAAAGGAGTTGGATATATGTAGTATTTAGAAATGAAAATCGCACAGAATTAAAAAAAAATGTGGTAAAATATATAGCTATAATCCGATGAAGAAATAAATAAGAAATTGGAATAGTTACAATTTCATAGAAAGAAAAAAGAGTTGGATGTAGTATATGAAAAATTGATATATGGTGGTAAAAGAATGAAGACATAAAAAGGATTTGAAAGAGAATAAATTATGTTTTTAAAGGTATTTTAATCAATTTGTTTAAAAAAAAAATGTTATCTCATAAGATTAATTCACCCTTTTATGTGAAAATAAAAAAATTTAAATTTTATAAAATTAATACATTCTTTAAAATATAATATTTTTAAAATTATCATTTTAATTTGTATATCAAATACATGATTAATTTACTTTGAACTTTATACTCTCACCACTATTTTTTGTCAAAGTGTAAATTTGGTCTCATATCTTTTGTTCAGTTTCAATTTGGTCATATATCTTTTTTTTGTTGCACTTTTGGTCTCATATCTTTGGGTCGAGTACCAATTTGGTCCCATATCATTTTTTGTCTCATCTTTTGGTCATGTTGCAGAATTGGTCTCATATCTTTGTAAAAGAATCAACCATTAGTTGATCATTTTGCAAAAATATGGAACCACTTCTGCACCTGACCCAAAGATATAGGACCAATTCTACAACTGACCCAAATATATAGGACCAAATCTACAACAAAAAAAGATATGAGACCAAATTGCAACTTGACCCAAAGATATGAGTCCAAAAGTGTAACAAAAAAAGATATGAGACCAAATTGGGAACTGAGCAAAAGATAGGGGACCAAATTTTAACTTTGGCCTTATTTTTTTATCCGAAATCCAATGCATCATAAGAGTAGTCATAACTATGAAGCATGGACACTGACACGGACACGCGACACGACACAGACATAGACACACCGACACGTCAAATCCTTAAAGTTACATGACACGACATGACATATATTTATATATACAAATAATTAAAAATTCATAAATTTTAATGAAAACTTTAAAAATTATAATATCTATTCATAATATATGTCATATGGGTTATTATTTTATGGCAAAATACCCTTTCGTGCCCTTAATGTTTGGCGTCAATTTCAGTTATGCCCCTAATGTTTGTTTTGTCTCAATTATGCCCCCAATGTGAAACGTTGGTGTCAATTATACCCTAACCTCAATTTTTTGGGCCAAAGTCCTATTTTGGTCCCTCAAGTTTGCTCAAAGTTCTGTTTTGGTCCCTCAAGTCTCCGACGAACTTTCCGGCGAGATACATAGCGGTCCTGACAATTACGAAAACTCCTAATCTAAGGTTTTTTGACCACAGTTCATTGACGACCTTCATTTTGCAAACGAATGACCTTGGATTAGGAGTTTTCGTAGTGGTCATAATTGAAACTAACCCCAAACGTTAGAGGCATAAAAGGGTCTTTTGCTTAATTTTATGTTGTTTGTCATGTTAAAGCCACAAAAATTTGATTTTATATTTTGAAACTTATGAATATGTGTCGTATGGGTGTCATACGGTGAGGTCTACCCAATGCTAGATGCAAAGGCGCATAATAGATGGATATGAACATCATGAGCTATCCCGTAATAAAACCAGTTGTTGCTGATACTTTCTTCTCGGTTCCTTCTTCCATAACCCGAGCTCGGAGAAGGAAGAGATAAGAGGGCCCTATGGAGAATGTGGTCAGAAATCCATAATAGAGTCCGACCACAACGATCAAATTAATTATCTTCATGCATAAGGATACTAGATTATCTAGTATAAAAGATTTCAAAATCATCACAAACTTCCCTTTTTCTTTTTCTTTTCTTGGCTTAACATTCATGTTGTACCTCGACGTTGTCCGTGCTCCCTTTTCTACTTTTCAATGTGTGTCGACCACCTCTTCTCCATCCTTCTTTGCCACGATTTGTCCTCTATCATGATCTATACAGCTGGTGCCTTGAGGTTGTGCATGCTTTCGACTGGGTTTGACCGCTTGTGAAGTTTAGGAAAAAGAAGACAACTTTGAAGGGTGGTGGTATATTTAGTCCTCTTTTATTTTCCCTTCAGTGTGTGTCGCCGCGTCTTCACCATCTTCCTCTACCACATTTTTGGCCGCTTGTGAAGTCTAAGAAAACCTAGGTCAACTTTGATGAAGAGAGAAGAGTGTGATACTGTGAGATCCTTGGATTTTAGAGTAGTGCTTTGTAGGAGATTAGAGTAGCATTAGAGGTCTATAGTGTTCTAGACATAGCTTTAGGCTAGTTTTAAGTCAGTATTAGAAACTTTTAGCTTAATATTGTTAGAAATTAGCAAACCCAATAATTTAAAATTTTAATTGTCATAATTAGAATCTCCATATTTTATTAGGCTTGTGGTAAAAATTTGGGAGCAAACATGATTTAAAAAATTATTTGGGTTTTTCTCTAGACCCAACAAATGACACATTCGAGTAAAACCTGAATGATCTTAGAGGTAGAATTTTGAAAAATAAACTACAGAGTTAGAATCTACTCATTGTAAATAATCCAACAATAAAACTTTTGTTCAAAAATTCCATTTCTAAAATTTTGAGTTTTGGGCCATTTTGAAGTTTTTTAAAAGATTTTGGGCATTTCTGTAAATAGCAAGTTTTGAGATCCTGAATCTGAATTTTACTTTCTACTCCCTAGTTTCTAGAAATTTACATATGCTTCCAACACTCCTCCAAAAGCCCAAAACGACCCTCCTCCCTTTCATCGACATTCACTCTTCGTCTCACACTTTCTCTCCACCACCACCACTCCTTTGCACCACCGTCGTCTAGGCTGCTGACCGCCACCCTCCGGTGACCTTGCTGCACCACCGGCGACGGCGGTTGTGGCCTTCCCGCCGGCCTCCTTCCTCCCTTTCTCCTTCATTTGGTAAGTCTTCATCTCTCCATTCCATTCTGTGGTTTTCTTCTAAATCTGCGATTTTTCTGCTATGAATCTGAAATTGCTGTTGTTTAGTGATGATTAGTGATGCATTTGTTCCCCTTGATCATGTCTTGACTGATGAAAACCCACACCTCCATTGTTCTTGGTGGATTTCTCCCATTTTCCTCTATTTTGCTCCATTTTCGGCCATAACAAAGGCATGGCCAAAAAAACATCAATTTCTTGTTTGTTTCTTGATTTTCTTGGGTGGAATGAATCCTTTGATGATAGTATATCATGTTGGGTACCTCTAGAAGCTATTTAAATTTCAAAATATTGATTGTTGGGACTGTTTCTACTCTAGGGTTCAAAAGTGACGAAATTTTGGAAAATTTGGGGTTTTTGGTCAAATTTCTTTATTTTCTTATAATTGTTAGTTTGGATGAGTTCATTGGATAGTAAAAATGAGCTCTAATGCAGTGGGTTGAATTAAAAATGAGTATTTTTAAATTTGGGTATCGTGTATGGAACTTCAAAGTTGCATTTTGGTCCCTATGGGTTATTTTGATAGTTTTAAAGAACTAGATGGCACATTCTGAAATTAGTGAGAGTCTTGGAACAATAATATTGGATTCAAAGTGTGATAGATGAATTAAACAAGTTTTACTTGAAGTGGGAGAAGGTGATAAACTATTGAGAATTGGTCTATGGCATTGATTTTGAAGCTTGATTGTGGGTTCATGTGGATGATTGGACTTAAAAACATTGTTTTTTAAAGCTCCCAAATTGTTACCCAAGCCTCTTTTTGATCTTTTGGATAGGTGTTAGGACTCTAGGTGAGTGCAATAATTCAGGGGAGGTGTTAGGAAGTGAGGGTCACATGAGAGTCTTACTCTACCTTGTAAAGAATTGGACCTTTGCGTAATTGAAGGTCAATTCTTAGACTTTGGAATTGAATCTTGCTTATGTTTGTGTTCATAGATTCTCTTACGCCAATTGGGGATCGTAAGAAAAAAGGTGTCGTCGTCTATCCAACGGAGCGAGGTGAGTGGCTTTCTTATCCTAATCTTGCAAAAAGGGTTTCTATGATGATCGGTAAAGTTGTTGAGTAAACAGATTTATTATTAATATTTATTTGAGAGGCAAATCAAAATATCTCTATACTTGTGAAATAGTTATATTTTCAAATAGACATGTTTGCTCCTTCATAGTATTCGTTGTGACACTGGCTGAGAATATTTATTTGTCCTAGTGTGTTCTATTTATTATTGGTTGTTGAGAAATGAATGTGATATTGCTGTGTGCGGTCCCGATGGGTGGAATGAGCTGTGTGCGGTCCCCACGGGTTATAATATTGCTGTGTGCGGCCCCGATGGGTGGAATGAGCTGTGTGCTGTCCCCACGGGTTGTAATATTGCTGTGTGCGGTCCCGATGGCTGGAATAAGTTGTGTGCGGTCCCCACGGGTTGAGAAAATGCTATGTGCGGTCCCCTTGGGTGAGATAAGCTATGTGCAGTCCCCACGGGTTGTAATTGTTGATCTTGAGATGATGAATGCTATTGCCTTTACCACTAAATGAATCTTGTTTTGTTGCTCATGGTTCTATATAAACTTTCTTCTCTTTATCAAATAAATTATCTATTTCTTCTAAATCATACATATTCAAAAGATTTCTTCGGAAGTTGATTTCCCAACTCCCTTTAAGTTGTGATTATATGGAGATTTACAAACTTTCCCTTCATTTAAATGTTTTAAAAGAATGAAACTTGTGAATTTGCATGAACTTTAGTTCCTTTTAGCTAGCAATTTAAACTTTCCCTTTAACAACTTTAGATTTGGATAAGAGTTTTAAGGATGAATTCTATGGGTTGTTTTTTCGTTCTCAAACCTCATTTTAAGAAAACCTATCCTTATATTTACTTTCTTCATTAAACTTAAATAAATCCTTATTTTCTTTCCTTTGAACTCATGTTCTATACAACACTTTGATTTTACACATTTTCATAAATCCATGTTTAACATTATGATTTAGTTTCATTAGAAAGTTGAGGATTTTGCCTTGATGTGTTATCCTTTCATTTCCTTCCATGAAGGTCCTGGATAGTAGTTGTAAAGAGTTATTCTTTTATTTGGAAGTTATTGAGATTTATACGCCGGAAATATATTGTTGTTGGTTAATCTTATTCTTATGTGGTGGCGCCCTACACCACAGTTGGGATAGGTTAGCCGCTCACTGAGTTTCGACTCACCCCTTTGTTTACTATTTTTCAGATACAGTTCCTGCCCAAGCTGGCACTTCTGCTCCAGGGAGGAGCTGATTCCAGACCACACTTCTGGCTAGTGTGGGTACTTTTTTTTTGTGTAAATATAAGTTAAACTCTAGACTTGTCGGCTCCACTAGTATTTGGGATGGAATCCGTAGTGTTTAGTTTGTATTTTGTATGACCCATAGTTTGGAAAGCTAGTTTGGTATTATATTTTGTACCCACTATTCTGAAAATGTTGTGTGGGATGGTTTATTAATATTATGCACTGATGAACAGATGAACTTGATAAGTCTAAGAATGTGTAATATCTATCCGAATGTCATACTCCCTACTGTTATTATCAGGTTGATTTTATACTGCTTGTTATGAAAATGCATATAAGTAGGCTTACGGTATGGGTTAGGTCCCTACCCGTGCCGGTCACGTGTTCCCACGCAGGGGGGTCGTGACAGATACTATAGTCTGTTAAGGCTATGTTTGGATGGGGTGTCACCGGGGAGTGGAGTGGAGTAAAAGAAACAACATGCTAAAAAATTTTGTTTTGATGTTTTTTTTAGAGAGGAGTGGAATGGACGAGGATGGAATCCAAAGCACCCCTTGTCCCTCTAAAACCCAATTTTCGTTATCCCCCAAATTTGGGGCGCCAAGTATAGAGTGGACAAATTTCTAAATTTTAATGACAATTATACCCTTATGCTAAACAAAATTAACATATGTCCACTCCATTCCATTACCAATAACTTCCAAACAAAATTAATATGTGTCAATTCCTTTCCTCATTAAGAACTATCCAACAACATATCTACTCAAACCATTACACTCCACTCCACTCTATCAGTGTCCATTAATGTCCATTCTCACTAAAAATCTAAAACATACCCTTAGTTTCCCTTCAATATCGACTTTGAGAGATTCTTCCTCAATACCACAAAATGTCTTCACATACATACCATTGTCGAAATAGTAATCTAGAAAAGCAGATGTTTAGTTTGCAGCCAAAATATAGTTCTCCAATAATATGTAGAAGAAATGATATCTAACAAAAGTTGGTATTGCAAACTCAAAAATATAATTATGGGTAAAATAGAAATTATGGCAAAGATGCTTAGAACAACTTTGAAGCTATGGTAGTATGTTATGAAGAAGTAGAAATAAAAGTTGTCATCATACTACATATTGTGATGAAGAGTGTGAAGAGTCCAAATAAAAGTTTGGCAGACAAGGAGTGACAAAAATCACGCTCCCAAACATGTGAGAATATAAGAAATGCAATTGTATCTATGTAATTGGAAATTACAAAATTAGAACTCATACCCCCAAGCAAGCTGATTGCAGTAAAGAAAACTCCAATGGCCATGACAGTTGAGACAACCATACAAGAGTTTGCAGTAACTTTCATCCAAGACTCTGCCTCTCTCCTTAACTCAGCATGCTCCATTGTGAATAATTCAGAAGCAGTTTGCCCACTCAAATTCATCTTTTTTTTTTTTGTATGATGGGTGCATTATCTTCTCCATTTCCCGTGTTCATAAAATGTTTAAAACAATTAATAACTTAATAAAATGAAAACCTTACACAAAAAAATTTGTATTAGGAACACATTTTCTCAAATCATAGCAGCTCAAGCTTCATTTGAAATGCAGCTCCAGACACCATCTCAAGGCAATGTTGTGGTGGTAATTGGGCAACCATATGTAGTAAAGTATTCCCATCATGTTTATCTTGAAATGTTGATATCACATCTTTATTTGAAGATATCTGATGGATGAGATTGAATACACTTGCATGCCAATTCAACACATCTATGTGAATGATGATTGTCACGCTTGACATTGCAGAGAATATCTTTAATGACTAAAAATAGGAGTTGCCACCAATAATTTGGAAAAATTAATATAAATAAATTTTTGAAAATAATTCGAAAAAATAAATGGTGGATAAGGCTTTAGAAAACTGGTTTTAAACCAATGCATAAGAAGTTTTGATAAAGAGTGAAATCAAGTTCTAGAAAAAACTCATCACAAAGACTAAAATGACACTCATATAAAATGAACAATTAGGCTCAAAATCTTCCAACAAGGTTAATAAGGTTCCACTCAATTGATCTTCTGAAAAATTCAAAGGTAACATGATCATGACTACAACTAACCAAATGCTCAAAAATCTAAAGAAGCAAGAGTTAACCATTTTCACATGTGAGTAAAATAGAACTAACCAACTCAAAAGCATAATTGAAATCTTCCAAAACTTGAAAAATTCACCCAAGATTTAAAAACTAAAATGTGGGTTCATATGATATCCAAAACCTGATGCTAGAAATCCATGGAAAACTGAATGCCAAAAACTAGAGATGAAGATAAGAAAAATCCTTCAAAAGCATCTAAGCACAGTTATAATAGGCAAACAGAGTTCCAAAGTCAAGATAAACTGTCAAAACATAAATCCAACTCTAAAGAACACAATCAACATCAAACAACTATGTAATCAACCTATATAGCCTGCTGAAAAATGTTCAAAAGACCAAAACAATGCCTGAAAGTTTCAAAAAATCTCAAAAATACCACAGTCAGGAACAACAACTAAAATTAGAGTATATGAACTCACACTCCCCCACACTTTAAACATTGTAGTGTCCTCAATGCGAGAACAACTACAAAATAAAAAACTAGGGGAAGCAGAGACTGCACAGAAAACATAACCCAGAACTAATAAAAGGAACTTGCAAGATATAATATGAGAATGAACACAACTAGTCAGGGAAAGATAAGTCGCTGCCCAAGTATCCAGACACAACAAACAAAATCAAAATGATTACAACTAACCAAAGAGTTTATAGATAAACTGTAACAATTGGACACATCAAAAACAAAACAAAAAGACCCTATCCAGAGCTATGCATCATCATTATCATCAGAGTTAGGAGGAAGAACTGGTGGGACAAGCTCAGAATGGGCACACCAAATCTGACCAAACTCACGGAGACAAACACCGACCCTATCCAGTCGGTGGAGGATGCATCCCTAGTCCAAGCGAACAAGCTCAAGCACAGACAAAGTACGCGTTTGCATGTCTTCCAACCAAGCTTGAGAAGCACCAAGCTCTGCCACCTAAGCGGCTATATCAAGCACCAAGAATATTATTAGTGACTAAATGGAGCCACATTCTAGCATCAACCTTGAGAGCAATGCGCTTGATGTATTTCGTCTTCTTATGTGGTGCTTCTTAGGCATAATGGTCGGGCAAGCACAAAGTGCCAATAAGGGCCTCATCGGGAATGGAGGAGGGGTTCCAGAGGTAAGCATGATAGGAGCAAGGCTGAGCGGGCTCCGGCAACTGAAGATGGGCTTGAATGAGATCAGGGCAGAGATTGAAGTTTAGGCCCCTGAGCGTCACAGAAAAAGTATCATTCCATACACAGAAGGCATAACATCTGCACACTCGGCTCATACGCTCCAAACTCAAGTACCTTTTTGTACTGTTCCAAAAGGAAAGGTCCTTCAGGTTTCGTACAAGACATCCAGTTTCACGTTGGCAAGGAGAGCCTCATAAGGCAAGGATGTTTGTTCCACTATAAGCTCACAAGGCATCTGATATAATCTTTTGGACAATACTCAAGACTTAGGGGTTCACTGTCGATAACCTCTTTCACAAAATGAAAAGATACATTAGGATCAATTAATAGATCTCCCTTTGTAATCACAATTCCCATAATGCAATATCATTGCGAGAGTATCTGATTGCCTGATCAGCTCTTCACTCCAATGGTTGGACAACCAATTTATCAACCAACGTGAATCACACCCAAGGTTCGCCCTTACAACAAGCTCATTTCCTTACACTATCCCCGCTCATATAAACTTCCAAATCCTCGAAGGAACCACCACTGTCATCCTAACATCCCCAAGCAAGATCACAATGCCTCATAGACGAGAGTGTTACTCCACATCAAGCATGGGCAACACTCCTAAGAACAACAATCACAGAGCAACCTCATCAAGAAAGCCCGCACTAGCAAAGACACAGTTAGATCATCATAAACTTATGCCCAATCATTCAATCAATTCTAACTATCGATTCACGAAGAAATGTTCCCAAACACGAAATTTGGGACTCAAGCTAGAGTTGTACTTAAAGTACACTTCCATAATATATCCATACCCCTACTAAGCCCAAAACGATTACTCTACGTAATAGAGTGAAAGTCTTAATGAGTTACCCAAAAACTCATGTAAGACTTGCTTCACCGCACATAGATGTCCTTAACAAAGAAGAGACGCACCTACAACATTACTAACCAAGAGGACATAGAAGGTTCAAGAATCAAAATAGAATAACTCGAGACGTCCTAAGTGTTCTCATGATATCAGCTTAGATCACCGTTATGCTCGGGATTCATAAAGATGACCAAGATGACACCCAAGACCACTTGTAGCTCCACTAGACTTAGCGATAACTTGGCTCTGATACCAACTTTGTCACGACCCCCTCTAAGGAAACCCGTGACCGGCACGGACATGGGCTTATCCCAAGCCGTAAGCCTACCCACCATCAATATTTATATCAAGCAGCATAACATCAACCTGATAACCCATGGTATACATATATATACTCGGTAATACATAGAAATTCATCATCTTATAATTCACATGCGTACTTCTGTCAACCTTTCAAGTTAGAAATCATCAATCAATGCAGCACTATCTCAAAATATCAAATGGAAGTACAACGTCAATCAATCTATTCATTAGCGAGTCAAATAGAATAATAAATACACAACCCCAAATCCTCTCCCTAAGTACTAGTGGAGCTGACATGCTAGAATTCGATACAACTTTACTCAATAAGATAAAATACCCACACGAACAATGATGCGGGCTTTTGGTTAGCTCCCGCTCGGTGCAGAAGTAGTGGCTAATCCTAGACCTGCATCTGAAGAGTTTAAAACAAGGGGTGAGTCGAAACTCAGTGAGCGGCCAACCCATCCCAGTCGTGGTGTAGGGCACCACCATGTAGGGAACGGGATCACCAACAATATCATCACGGGCCAATGATAAACAATTCTTATAACGATATTCATTTCATTATACTAATCCAATAAAGACAACAATTTAAACATAATGCGAATTAGCAAGCAAGGGAGACTACACAACAAGGAAAAATCATTTGAACCTTTACGATTCGATAGAACAACAAATCTCTATTGATTTAGGAAACTTCGTAGAAATAATAGATTTTAAAAAAAAACCTATTTTTAAGATTCGTTTGAGCAAAATAAAAGTTTGAAATCAAGTTAAATTTAGTTAAATGAAGTGATGCAAGATTTTTCCTTTTATTAAAACAAAAATTCGAATATGGAAAACAAGTTATGAAATCCCCTGTACACATGACCTTAGTGGAAAGTAGATTTATAGGATCAATAAAGTCATTTAAGATTTATAGTCACTAAGGGTTTCATGATCAATTATATAAAATTCTTGAATGAAACGAGTCATAATTGGTTTAAAAATCAAATGAAACTATCATAACATTGAAGAAATTGTCTTGTTCAACATAATTTTGGAAATAAAACTTTAGTAAAGAGTAAGGATGCTTCTTGCAATACTGATTTATAATAGAAACCTGCTTTGAAAACAAAGAAAGAAGGGCTTATACAAAATCGTGAAAACCCAATCGACAACTATGTCCATAACATTCTCCCGTGGGATGAACAACAATACGATAACAGTTCAATACTACTTTTCCAACTCTCAAAAATAGTGAAAAAATTGAATATCGATACTATTAATATTCAACATCATAAAATTGTCAATCTTTCATCATTTGAAATGTCGATTCAACCAATTTATACCCGTAATAAGTTTATAGGCAAATAAGGTATCAATGTAAACCAGCTCATGATAACCATTAATTAATAAGCAAGTAAAGTCTCGATGCAAACCAAGATTCAATAGTTAATTAACCACCAATCACAAGTAACACAATCATGATATTTCAAGTCTGCCTCCACTCATGAGGGAACCGCACACAGCATCACCTCAAGTTCTCAACCTGTGGGGATCGCACAAAGCTTCTCACCCATCGGGAGCGCACACAGCATTACCTCCACCCGTGGGGACCGCACACAACTTTTCACCCATCGGGAGATGGGTGTGCACACAACATTATCTCAACCCGTGGGGACCGCACACAACTTTTCACCCATTGGGAGCGAACACAACACACAATCACAAGCAAATCCAATAACCAATGACAACAACACACTTTATTAAATAACAATTACTATAATCAACAAGACCACAAAGATTCAAGTAAACAAGTGTTTCACATCTAGAATCCTTCTACTCCTATTAAAACCATTGACTCAAGAGGGTTTACAATCAAATACAATTCCACTAGAATTTCTCAAATCCATATGGATATTAACAAAATAATTAGTTACCATGAACACCTTACCATATAGTAGACAAACCCGCAAGCGGAGCCGGGATAAGAAAGCCACTCACCTCTACTACTTGGAAAATGGATGGTCGCACTCTTTAACTTCCAATCAACACTTGATGCCAACGAATCTATAAGCATATGAACAAGAAAGATTTAATTATACAACCTAAGAATTAACTTTTAAGTGACTCGAAGGTCTAACTATTCACAAACTAACATTCTAATTCTTAGCAACAAGACCTCATTCAAAACTTATCCCACCTTACTCACATCTACTTAGGATCCTCACACTTAAGAGACCAACAAGAGACTTGGGTATCAATTTGGGAGCTTTAACAATGTTTTGAAAATCAAATATTCATAAGAACTCACAATCAAGCCTCAAAATCGCTACCATAGACCCATTCTCGTATGTTTATCACCTTCTTCCCTTTCAAGTAAAACTTGTTTAATTCATCCATCACCCTTAGATTCAATGTTATTGTTCTAAAGCTCTCTATAATTACAAAATGCATCATTTGGTTCGTTAAAGCCATCAAAATAATTCATATGGACCAAAATGCAACTTTAAAGTTCCATACACGATAACCCATTTTCAAACCAAAGCATTAGAACTCATTTATATTATCCAATGAACTCATCCAAACTAACAATTTTAAGAAAACAAGGAGATTTAATCAAAAACCCAAAAATTTCCAAATTTTCGTCACTTTTGAACCCTAGAGTCAAAACAGCCCCAAAACTCCATTTTATGGTGTTTTAATAGCTTCTAGAGGTACTCAACATGATATACTATCATCAAATGGTCCATTCCAACAAAGAACATCAAGAAAAATGAAGAATTTGATGATTTTTGTGTTGGGAAATTATAGAGCGAGCGCAGCGGAAAAACAAAAAAAAAACGTAAAATTAAAATTTAAAAGGCAAACTCTATAATTCCCTTCAAGGATCCACTAACAGCGTTTATTCTAGTAAGGGAAGATGTATACCTAAATTTTAATCGGTGGCTTTGAAACTTGCGAATCCGAGAAGTCCATAGTAACGCGTCTCCTTCCTCTGCCTGTGATCCACACGAACAGTTTGGCAGATACCCAGGTGCTAGCCTCCAATCTCTTCTTCCCAAGAGATTACGGGAACCCAATCTACGAATCTTGGACGTTCAAGAACAATTCTTGAAACCCCAAGAATGTGGCGCACTCAATCTCACACACAAGCAAGACTAATCTCCAAACCCTATATCTTTTAGGGTTAGGTCGACTTTCTCACTTGTTTGGGAAAGTCGACTATTTTCTCTCTCTACACTCTAGGGTTAGCTAGGCGAAATATTTTCCCTCTCACTCCTAAGTGTATTCGAAATTTTAGTATCACTAAAAACCCTGAGAAAGTCGACTTGTATGTCTCATATAAATATATATATGTATTCTCATTCCTAAAATTAGGGAATTACTAATCTAATTAGTGAATCCCTAAATCTTTGAATATTATAATTTCATTAACATTATAATTTAGGGAATCCATCTTGATTTATAATATTACATTAATATTATAATTCAAGATTAATAAGCAATCCTAATTTAAATATCAAGATCAAATCTTGAAACTAAATCTTGAATGCACAAACCCTATTGGTTGGAATGAGTCTTGAGGATTTGAATTCCTAAATAAAATATTACTTTAATATTTTAACACTAGAATTCGAATTGCACATTTAAGTTCAAATTGCAAGATCAAATCTTGCCCTTGATCTTAAAATATGTGCCAACCTCATATATATATATATATTATAGGAATTTAATAATTAAAATAACAACCCTAACTCTTAGGGAGTTATAACCAACTTATTAATTTCCCTAACAAATTGAATTAAAATATTACCCTAATACCTTTAATTCAAATTTGAATCTTGAATTCAAATTCCCTAACAATATTGAATTAAAATATTACCCTAATATCTTTAATTCAAGCTTGAATCTTGAAATCAAAATCAAATCTTGAATTCAAATTCAAATCTTGAATCTAATTAACAAAACATTTTCATTAATTAAAATCAAAAAGCATGAGGCGCCACCCTCCTTCCTTGTTATCCTAATATTAGAGAATTTAATAAATCAATAATCCTTTAACTTTTAGGAAGCTTATTTAATTTATTATTCCCTAATAATTTAAACAAGAATCTAATTGTAAATAGATTAATCAAATTGACTATTTAACAATTAACATATTTAAACTTGTCCAACAAATTTAAATATCATAAATGTAGATATTATTTAAGACAAGATTTCATGTCCTAAGACATTCAACTATGTCTTAAATTGTGTCACTAAAGTGAGTCACGAATTAAACCCTAATTTGTGTCCCTTTTACGGTATCTTGATCCTGCTCGTGTGTGACCCAGCAGGCCTCACGTGAAGTTGGCAGCAAGGCATCTCTATGACTCACAAGTCGAGAGCGGACTCTAACAAGTCATCACGACTACCCAAAACACGTGAGTTATCGCTTTAACATAAAGGACTTGACCTTAGTACCACCTTGTTATTATCCCTATTGTCACACGATATTTTGGTCATGGATAAGGCACGGGAAAGTCATCCTTAATCCAAACCATAACTTTCTCGATTCCTTGAGTTAGTCCCATTACCCTGTGTGGCCACACATTCCATGGACAGACTCATCGAGGGCGCCAGTTAAATATCTCTCATCTTAATGAGGGACAAAATTCCTTCTTGGTCGACCACATTCCTCAGCACGGTAAACAACCAAACCCGTACCTAGCCTGTATGGCTACCCTGGTACGGGCAACGTTGGACTAGGCCAAAGTTCGACATCTACAACGCCGGAATAGTCAAGACCTCAAGTCTAAGGGCATCGTGACAGGTGTACAGGAGAGGCTAGCTCATGACTAAACCCATGCAGAATTCTCCGGGTCGGTCCAGCAACTTGTAACCCTTTACATAATTGCACCATGACTCTCGAGAAGTATCACATGCGTGTATCTCTATACACCGAGGTCATGCTGGTCTTAGTTCATTCACATTCCCACGTGAACAATCTACCAGGGACAGTTTAGAATAATTATCACATAATTAATCAGGGATTGTTATCACAGTAAACATGCTAATAATATGATAACGACATAATTTATCATCCATAAATTAATCAAATAATATGTTCAAACATATAAAATGATTGGCCCTAGGGCACAATCTCCATCAAACTCCCACTTGCACTAGGTACAATCATCAATCTAACTGTTCCTACACTAGGTACAACGATCAATGTGTCTAATACCCATCGACGTTACATGGCGTTCATGTATGACCCGTGCAAGAGGCTTTGTAAGAGGATCGGCGACATTATCCTCGCCTGCTACTTTTCATATCTTGATATCTCCTCTGTCAATAATCTCTCTGACAAGGTGATAACGCCTGAGTATGTGTTTGGTCCTTTGGTGGGACCGGGGCTCCTTGGTTTGTGCAATAGCACCACTATTGTCACAATACAAGGTTATAGGATCAACAATGGTCGGAACCACACCAAGCTCAGCAATGAACTTCCTAATCCATACAGCCTCCTTCGCTGCATCTGATGCTGCTATATACTCAGACTCCGTTGTAGAATCAGCAATCGTGCTATGCTTGGAACTCTTCCAACTCACGCTGCCACCGTTCAGGAGAAACACGTATCCAGACTGCGATTTAAAATCATCTTGGTCGGTTTGAAAACTGGCATCTGTTGGGAATTGTAGGCGCCTAACGCAGCGGAAGCAAATATAAAATTAAAAATAAAACACGCTAGGTCCTAAAATTCCCGAACGGATCCGCTGGTAGAATTTAAAACTTTTATAGATAGTGGTATACCTCACGAGTTTCAATCCTCTGGTTGTACAAGGCGTGTCCAAGGAGCCCACTCCCAGCGTTCTCCCTCTGCCAGTAATCCACACGAACAGTTTCTTTGGCACCAAGGTGCTAGCCTTCAGTTCTTTTCTCCAAAAGAACTAGGGACCAATCTACAGTGTGTTTGAACTCAAGAACTCCTTCTTGATTCAAACTCCAAAAGGTGGCGCAAGGAGAATTCCCACAAGAACTCCTTCTTGTCTTTCCTTCTCTCACAAACCCTAATTTGGCAACCACAAATCGAATTGCCTAACTCTTAGGCCAATTCGATTTTACCCTCTCAACTCTTGAGAACCAAAATTTTCCTCACTTTGAAGCTAGGGTTTTGAAGGTGGCGATTTTTATCTCTCTCAACAAGGAGGATGA
>QANZ01034063.1:0-22668 GCA_003254925.1 Chamaecrista fasciculata
GGAAATACCGAAGTTTATTTTTTTCAGGCAAAAACCTCACTTTGATCCATAATGTTTACTATCAATTTCATTTTGATCCCTAATATTTGCGTGCCCGTTAGGGCACGCAAAGCCCCTAGTATCTATATATAGATACTAAATCACTACTAGTACATTGTTACAGGACACGTCCAGTTTGTGAATTCTAATATATATAGATATATAATACACAAAATATATATTTAAGGTCAAAGTATATCTTTGGTCTTATATATTTTATTTAAGTTTCAATTTGATCCTTATTGTTTCCTCTTGCACTATTAGTCTCATATCTTTTGTTCATATTACAGAAATGATCTTATATCTTTTGATCATATAGGATTAAATAATACTAATTGGTTTCATATCTTTTCAAAAGGTTTCACTTTGCGAGACTAATAGTAAAACTTTTTGCAAAGATATGAGACCATATTTGTAATAAAAAAGATACAGGACAAATTATGTGCACTTGATCAAAAGATATAATATCAAAAGTGCAACTAAAAAAGATAGGGGACCAAATTGAAGCTTGAGCAAAAGATATAAGACCAAAAATGGACTGTGGCCTTAAATCAACACTTTGGCCTTAAAGTCATGAGAGTTAAAGAAGAGAATATTGACACGACTACCTTAATATGAGAACCTAATAAATGTTCACAAATTCGAGATTATCTTATAAATCACCAAGATTATGAAAGGTACAATTTAATACTATTTTTGTATTTAATGTTTTAAGGCAAAAGTTAGTACCTTGAAAGTATATGGTCAGTTTCAGATGTACTCTCAATTTTTTTTTGGTCAATTGTACTTTCGATGTTTTACATCAAAAAATGAAATTAACACATATACTTTAGGACCACTGAGAGTACTTTTGCTATGCTTTAATGATATTAATTTTAGATATATTTTTATTTATTTAAATTTTAAAAAATATTAATTAAGTTTTGATATTTAATATGCATAATATAATATATATATAAATATATTTTATATATGACTATATGAATTTAAAAAAAAAATTTCTGACCCCCCTTTAAAAAATTCCTGGCTCCGTCCCTGCACAAATCGTGTATGCTATTTATGACATAACAAATTGCATTGACAACTCACCGATATCGATTACATGGCAGGCTAAACTCACTCACACGGTTGCATAAAAGTTTTTCATTGGTTTCTTTGCTTCTTATTCGTTGATTTTCGCCCTAAGGTTTAAATTTTATTTTTGGTTTTCAAAATATGAGGTAAGTTTCATTTTGGTGCTAAAAGCTATTTTTTGTCTCATTTTTATCTTCAAACTTTCACATTTTTTCCACTTTGTTCTCCAAAATATTATTTTATTAGAATTTTCACCGTTATTCTTAGTCATAAATTAGAGATAAAAATCAATCACAAATTTATCTCCAATTTGTTACTAAGAATGAAAACTTATTTTCCTCTCTTGGTTAACTCACTTATTATTACGTATTTGAATAGGTGTGAACAAAAACATAGAAAATACAAAAAAATAAATAAATGGGTTAAATAAAAAATATGATTTTTTTAAAAAATAAATTAAAGTAACCCAGTTTGGGTCTAACTAGTTGGGTCTCAGGTCCGGTTTGACCCAGCCCATGATCATTCCTATATTTGAGAGAGAAATGTTTTATCTTAATTATTTAGGTTAGAAATAATACCGTAAACCATACGAAATAACATTTTTGGGACAAAAAATTGAACAAATGTGAAAGTTTGAGGACCAAAATGAAACTTATCCCATAGTTTGTGGACCAAATTTTGATTTTTCATTGAGTCACGTGAGCGCCACATCAGCATTTTTCGTTAAAATTGACGGAACAAAACTACAGGTACCCTAATTGTTAAACGACGCATATCTCAGGTACCTAAAGTGAAATTTTTCAAACCACACGACAGTGATGTGAGATTCGGCCTAACCACAGATACCTAATTTGTAATTTACCCTAAATGTTATATTATAAAATATAATAAAATATTTTTATTTTTTATTTTTTATTTGTAACACCCGGAATTTTATTTTTCACTAAATGGGATTTTGATTGCAGGATTAATTAAAGCGAAGTGTTTCCCTCCAGGGAAACAAGCTAAGGCATTATATATGGGCAAGTGGAGTACTTTTAGTGCAAATTTAGTAGTAATTGGGGTGAAATCAATTAAAACCCCCATTTCTTTTTCTTTTATATTTTGATCCTATTATTAAAGAAAAAGGAGTTTAATGTAAAATGATAAAACTTTTGGGAGATTAAAGTTAGTTTTCCTCTTTTTTAACGGAAAAGTAAGATGGAAAATGTTGAAGGACTAACAGTGAAACGTTTTGGAAAGTTGAGGGACCAAAACAGAATTTTGAACAAACCTGAGAGATCAAAATAGGACTTTGGCCCAACCACAATTTCAATTTGTGAAAGATTTTTTTTCTATTGAATGACTAAATAAAAAA
This sequence comes from Chamaecrista fasciculata, assembly GCA_003254925.1. Classification (NCBI taxonomy): domain Eukaryota; kingdom Viridiplantae; phylum Streptophyta; class Magnoliopsida; order Fabales; family Fabaceae; genus Chamaecrista; species Chamaecrista fasciculata. Next base: position 2,471 of record QANZ01034063.1, read on the forward strand.
ATTTTGTTTGAACTGTTTTTTTTTGTCTTTTTGTCAACTCATTTATTATGACACATATTAGAGAAAATGATCGGTTTTAATTGTTTAAGTTAAAAATAACTAAAGGAGTGTGAAAGTTTAAGACCAAAACAAAACAAGAAAATAATTTTAGGATACATGAGATAATCCAATATGCAGCATGAAATTGTCATATGGTATAATTTTGAACATTAGATTGATTCCATGATTGAAGTTGATAAAATGGATACCTTTTCAGCAAATCAATAAAATAAGTTAGAAAATCTCACTTTTAACCCCTAAAATAGTAATTAGTTTTCATAAAATAAAATTTATTATTTGGTTCTTCAATTCTCACGCTTCTAACAATTTAGTCTCTGAATAATGAAAATATACTATTTAGTCTCCAAATAATTACAAACGTCAATTATTTAGTCCTTAGAATTTTTCTCGTTACTTCAACTAGTGATGTGCTTATTAAATGCTCATGTATCACTACTAAATTTTATATATTAATGTTAAATGTACTAAAACTGAGAAGAATAACCATAATGAATCAAAGTTTTAGTTCTGTTATTTCCCCAAATCTTTTGTAGTCGCAATAGGTAGAGTTTAAGAACACTGTTATAATTAAGATTCATTTTTTGATTTCTCTTCTTCCTCCAACAATGAGTTACAAATGTGGGAAGAATGACCACAATAAATTTCAGTCTTAATATCATCATCTTTATCGATATAAAGCTAGTGGAAACGATGATACTTCAATTTAGGTTTAGGTTTGATTATTTAGCTGATTAAAATTTTATCGTGACATTTAATGGAGTCATGTCGATAATTAACATTCATATCCACCTCCAAAGGGTATTAAAGTAATTTAAAATTGCAGTGGGAAGAATATAGTCTATGGAAGAAGTAAAGCACATAGGGAACGTGTAGAATATGTCTATGGAAGAATTTAGTTGTCACTATTATCTATGATCAAGAACATGATAATTAAGGAGTGGAATTAATTGTTCTTAAAATAAAGTTTTCGAAGCAATAACAAAAAATATAAATAGAGATGAGGGAGAACCAACCTTCAACGGAGTGGATCAACGATGATCTGCAGCCCAAGACGTCCGATGTGCACTTCAGGCAGTTGATCTGCAGAAACTGCTGCTTCTAGCGGCGGCTATCGGCGGCAACAGGAGGGAGGAAGTTGGGGAGATGTGAGAATATCCAGGTGATGAGTCGAGAGGGGCTGCTTTGAGGAGGTCAGGGGGTTAAAATTGCAATTTTTCCCTTTTCTTTTTACCGTTGGAATTTTGCTTCGACCCTTTCACTGTACGCTTAGGGGAAATTGAAGAAATTTTTCGGGTCCGCGTTATGTTCTTCCATTCTCTCTCATCTGCTGCGAAACAGTGGACCATTTTCTTCGGTGGTCCACCAAATGTCGGGCTATGATTGTACATTTTAGTCCTTTTGGTCCATCATTACATAGGCAAAAATTCATTCGGTGCACCAAATAAAATAATCAACCCCAGACTTGCACATGATTATAATCAAGTTTTCACGCTTTTCAAGGCAAACAGTAACATAATTTGATTTTTTCTCAAGCAACAATCATATCCAAACACACTTTCATTATAATAAAATCACACCTTACTTTTTCCAACTTTTTCTTCCATTTCTACCCCTAGACAATTTATCAATTTCCTTACTTTTTATCCACCTACCACAATCATTACATACCCATTTTAATAATTTCACACCAAATAATCAACAATCATCCAAACACCACTACAAAAATAATCAACTTTAATTATAATCACACTACAATTATAATCAAAACAAATTTTATTATAAATGCAAACGAACTGACCTTAAGTTTCGCAAAACCTCTTAAGTCTTACCCATAACTCGGTCTTAACAATTGAACTAATGCAGTTTTTAGGACAATAAGCGTTTACAATTAGATATAAATGGAAGTGTACAAATTCGAGATCCCTTATGCTTCAATACAAATCCTATGATACCAAAAACATCTCATAAGCATCCTGTAACTCGATTAGTGTCATAATTAGTGTGCTTCACATGAGGAGATGTTTGATATACGAATTGGAAAAATAATCTTGGGATTATGAGCTCCGGACTAGAGTAATCCCACGTTTGGTACGCGGATTGTAAAATTAGTCCCGTGAATATTGCATTCTCAGGAGTAGCATAATTTCCTAAAATATTTATTTTTTAATCCCACCCTAAGGGGTGGGATTAGTATAATCTCATGACATGAGATTATTTTTCCCATCCAAAATGACTTTATTACCCCTAATTAATTCTTTCTCTACAAACCCTTGTCACTTTTCATATTTGTCATTCTCATAAGTAGTACGAATTTTTGTTTTCGTATTATTTTGAGGATTATTTCAGTTATGTTTTGAGTGAGACTTTTTTAGACAATTTTATTATCTTGAAAATTATGGACATTGTGTTATGAAATAGTATTTTTCTCATTAATCGATTAATGTTATTTAAAAAATTTAATTATGATATAATTATTTCTTTATGATATAATATTTTTCTCATGAATTGTTTTGAAAAATTTCTACATTTGATAAATTATTAGTTGAGAATAAAAAGTCAGGGGCATATTTGTAAAAGTATTAAACATTCCCAGGAATATCAAAGTTGAACCAAACACAAGATTGTAACATTCTTGGGAATATTGCAAAATAATTCTAAGATTATTTTAACTCATCCAAACATACATTCTTATAATTCTGTGAATCTTATTCTTAAGATTGGGAATGTGATTCCCGAGAATGAAAAAATAATTTGTATAACAAATGCCCCATAAGGCTATAATGGTATTGAGGCTAGGAAGCACGTTTATTGGAAATGTTCTACAAAATGACTAACTAGTAAAATAAATGTAAGTGAATGATGTGATGTGTGCATAATTTTATGTTAACTATACATTGGTATCTACATATGATGCTTGATCATATCAAAAGATGAGAACGAATCCTCAAGAGTTCCTCAAGGTGTATTTTCTTGGGAATTTCTTCAAATCTGAACCATTTAATTCATCAATGTCTCTCTAATGCCACGTGTCTCCAACATTATAAAATAAGATAAGTTTTAATTTCTCTTTACCAACATCATCTTTTTTTAAAAGAGAAAATTTATTATTTGGTCACTTAATTTACTCCGAGTCAACTAACCAGTTCCTAAGTAATTAAAATATGCTACTCAGTCTTTGAATTATTGTAATTATCAACAGTTTAATCCTTAGGTCAAATTTAGAGACCAAAAAAATAAAATTCAGGGACTAAATAATATAAATTTAGTACAAATTCTAAGACCAAAAAGTATAAAATCAGTTTAAATTTAGGGACCAAAAAGTATTAATTTAGTACAAATTCAGGAACTAAATAATACTAATTTAGTATAAATTCAGGGACCAAAGAGTATTAAAATTAGTTCACATAGGTGATAATTGAAATATTTTGGGACCAAATTGCATATTTTGATTACCCAAGGGCTAATTAATTGACTTGATGTAAATTCAGAGACGAAATAGTAAGTTTTCTATCTTTAAAAGTGCCTACGCTTTCTCAACAATTTGGTCCTATAGTTAAATTCAAGGAGCAAAAAATACAAATTCAAAGATCAAAGAGTATTAAAATTAGTTTAAATAGTTGATAATTGAAATATTTAGGGACAAAATTATGTATTTCAATTATTCAAGGACTAATTAGCTAACTTTGTATAAACTTAGGGACCAAATAATAAGTTTTCTTTCTTTAAAACTGCCTATGTCTTATCCTTTGTTGCGTTTTGTGTATCCTCAATGAAGTATCAAGCTTTCAACTTTCTTACCTGAGATCAAATCCCAAGTCTGTGAAGAGCAGATTTAATTAAATTAGTCTCTATAATTGATTTCTTTTGTGTTTTGTGTATCCTCAATGAAGTATCAAGCTTTCAACTTTCTTATCTGAGATCAAATCCCAAGTCTGTGAAGAGCAGATTTAATTAAATTAGTCTCTATAATTGATTTCTTTTGTATAAGTGCTACAAGATCTTGTATATTAGAACTCATCGCATTTGTGAAGTTGAACACATCGCACTAGAGAGAAAATAAACTTAATGGTTAGGATTTGAGCCCATCAAGAAAGATCAATAACGTCATAATTTACAAATGTTGTTTATTAGGCATACCAAACTATTTGATTAATTTCACAATCAATGTAATTACTAAAAATTTGATTTTAATAGGATATGATAAAACAAATTTGTGTACTTCAAGTCGTATCAATGCTATTTATTTGGCCTCAAATTTAAAATTTAAGTTATATACAATTTTTTTTCAATTCATTAGTGAATACAATTAATCATTTTTTGTTGTTGAAATTTATCAAACATGTTAGTTATTAATCTAAAAAATCGTTGAATATTTAATTTCGTAACTATGATGATACTCAATATTGTAAGAGTTTAGAATTAAGATATTTATACCTTTTAAGATATTTTAACTTCGTTTAAAATATACTTTAGGTAAAATGAATTAAATTAAAATGCAGCTGATTTTCAATAAAATAAAATGCCAACTAATAAAACACCATATAATCCATGGTTGCAAATTGCGGTTGCGAATGCGGTTGCGTTTACTGTGGTTACGGGTGTTGCAATATAGGTTGCGACTGTTGCGGTGTAGTCGATGCGGTCTGATGCGGGTTGCGGCCACCACCGCAACAGCAATATTGCGGGCGCAATTGCGGTTGCGGACCGCAATTTGCAACCATGATATAATCTTTAATTTAGTCCCTGATCTTCAGTAAAAGATCCCCTTACTAACCTTTTAATAAGATTCTGATCGCCCTACCGTGTTATTTATCAAAAATTTCTAACGTTATATCGATGATAAGTTAAACTATTTTAATCTGTTATACCAATCATTAACATGCAAGTTTTTATAAAAACTAATTTAAAAGAAACAGAAATCTGCAAGTGTATGTCCATTCAACCCACGAATCCTTGGGAAAATGGAAGAAACCACAGTTTACCGAAACCAAAAACCAAAAACATCGAAACTTTTTAGGTGTTCTTAGAAACGAAAGAAAGATCGGAAGGAAAAGAAACGAAGAAAAAGGATTGACTGAAAAATGAAAAATAGATGTAGCGACTTGTTCGAGGCCACGATCAAAACGATATGAAATCAATTTGATAGGCACGGAGAATCGCAATGAGTTATTATCGCCAACCTTCAAGGCAAGAAACGCCATTCCTTTTTATAGTAGACGCACTTGCTCTGCAAATTGGCTTTCAGGTTCACAAAAGGCCACACAATCATTAAAGCAATACACACACAGAGAATGACAAGAAAGAAAGAATCACACTGTATAACGAGAAAAACCCTAATTTGCCTACAGAACCCTAAAGAGTGAATCGAAAAATCAAATGGAATTGTGCGTGATATCAGTAAAAGCACATGCCTTATATAGAGGAATAGGATGATGCGGAAGGGAAACCCTAATTGGAATCGCGAGTGATGATGGCTAATTGGGCTTGTAATGGGATGAAGGTGAAGTAAGCTGAAGCCCAATAACATGGATTTTTTTACAATTTGGCAAAAAAGTTTGTTAAATTTTTCTATTTTTGGGTTATATATATCTCTAACCCGACAGGCTAAGGATTAATCCTCCGTGGATTGATATTCCATTTAAGCGTCTGTTGCTAGCCAATTGGATGCTACTTAAACTTTTAGGGTGAAGCCTAATAAGGTGGATTTTTTACAATTTCACTAAAAGTTTCTTTTAGTCCTTAAACTTTATATCAATTTTTTGTTTTATCTTCCAAGTTTATTTATTATAAATTCCATCTATCATATTTTATATTTGAGTTGATTTTATTCTATGGGACTAGAATTCAAATTTTTCTTTCAAACAATTTTGAGCCCGTTTGGATAGGTTTTTTTTTTCTATCTAAAAAGCACTTTTTTAATTAAAGAAAGACCTTTTATAAACATAAAATTTTATTTTGGTAAATTTTTAAGAAAAAAGAGAAGTTACAAAAAAAAATTTAAAATATAACTTTTTTTAATAAATTCAATTTTGTAGCTTCCACTTAAAGCACTTGAAAAAATTATTCTTTTGGTTTATTTTATTAATTAAAAGTACTTTGTCATTTTATATCCAAACAACTTTGGTAATTAAAAATGCTAGTGCTCTACTCGAAAGATATTTTAGAAAAAATTTAATAAATAAAGTTCTTTTTTTACAAGCTTATTCAAACGGGCTCTTTATATTATATGTTCGTAAGTTACATATAAATTTTTATATGAAATTAATGTAGATAATAAAATCAATTAAAATGTGAAATTTCGAAAATAAAACTAGTTGCAGCAAAAGCATGCCTTATATAGAGGATGAAGGGAACCCTAATTGGAATCGCGAGTGATGATGGCCCATTGGGCTTGGAATGGGATGGAGGTGAAGTAGGCGGAAGCCCAATAAAGTGGATATTTTTACAATTTGGCAAAAAATATTATTATTGTGCTCCTTAAACTTTTTGGCCCAAGGTTAATAAGGTGCATATTTTACAATTTGCCTAAAAGGTAAACTGTATATTAAATTTTTATTTTATTCTTAAAGTTTATTTATGGTCAATTTAATTTATAAAGTTTCATATTTTAATTAATTTTATTTGATGAGGGTTTTTTTTGCCCATTATTTGATGAGGTTAGAAACTTAGAATGTACTTTTTCTTTCAAACAATTTTTTATNATTTAGTAGTATATTTTTTTTTTTTGAATTAAACCCAAAGATCAAATTGAGTACCATTATAACATTTTAAAGATTGAATCATACATTTCAATTCCTCAAAAATTAATTTGTTAACTCGATAAAGATAATAGGTTTTCTAAATTGACCAGAAATGCTTGTGCACTACAATTTTAAAAAGCAAAAGTACTAATTTTGTCCCTAAACTTTGTACTAACTGTCAATTTCGTCTCCAATCTTTTTTTGTTGTTAATTTCGTCCTCAATATTTTATATTTTGGTCAATTTTATCCTTTGATTAACTTTTTTCAATAAATTAACAATAGACTGCATCTAGTTTTTCAATCCAAGTTAAAATTTGAGTTTCTTTTTCTATCAATTTTACATTATATATCATTAGTCATGTAGATTTTATCGTTAATATTTAGTTAAAGTAAGAGAAAATGATAAATTGAATAAAATGTGAAACATTAAGGACAAAATCGACAATTGATGTAAAGCTTAGAGACGAAATTAATACTTTTGCTATTTTTGAAAATATAGAATGAGAAATGTTTTTGCGCTACAATTTTGAAAGAGGAGGGAGGTTGGAAGAGCCAAGCAAGAGAAATTTAGAAGTGGGCAAGAGAGAGGGAGGAAGCAAGAGAAGCGTGGAAGCGAGAGAAGCGGCTTGTTGAGGAGAGTGAGCGCCTTGGCCTTTGGTCATTGAGGTTCTCGTGAATCCAGGGCAGAAGCAATTCACGCTTATTCTTCTTCTTCTCCTTGCTAGAATTCTCGAGTACGCGTTTAGCGCAAGCTTCGAAACGGCGTGTTCCGTCCAGTATTCCGGCCATCCTTTGTTCCTCCACCTTCTGCTTTTGACGTTGCTCATGAACATCCTCACTGTTTCCACTATTTCCTCCTCCCTTAGGTTCTCCGACTCTAGCTTCTTTCTTATATCTGGATTCCTCACCTTCTGCGATTGATCAATTAGGGTTTAATAAATTATTATTAATTAATTAATTAATCGATTGATTGATTGATGAGTAAGTCACAGATAAGGTCCTTATGGTTTGAGTATTTCAACATCGAGTCTGTGTGGTTTGAAAAATTACAATTTAGAGACTGAGGTTTGCTCGTTAGTAGAAAAGGGATCTTTGTTCCAAATTTAACAAAAATTTGGGCTAAAATACTATTTTAAGACCTTAACTATTAATTTTCTATGCATTTAACTCCTTGTTTCAATGAAGGAGGAATTTTGATGCAAAAATTAGCTTTCACACAAAAGATCAAATTGGCTTTCATGCGCCAAATTTAGAAGTATATTTTTTTCCTTGAATTAAACCCAAAGATCAAATTGAGTACCATTATAACAGTTTAGAGATTGAGTCATACATTTCAATTCCTCAAAAATTAATTTGTTAACTCAATAAAAATAATAGGTTTTCTAAATTGACCAGAAATGCTTGTGCAATACAATTTTGAAAATATAAGATGAGAAATGCTTTTGGCTCTACAATTTTGAAAGAGGAGGGAGGTTGGAAGAGCGAAGCAAGAAGAATTTAGAAGTGGGCAAGAGAGAGGGAGGAAGCAAGAGAAGTGTGGAAGCGAGAGAAGCAGCTTGGTGAGGAGAGTGAGCGCCTTGGCCTTTGGTCATGGAGGTTCTCGTGAATCCAGGGCAGAAGCAATTCACACTTATTCTTCTGAATCTCCTCGCAAGAATTCTCGAGTATGCATTCAGTGCAAGCTTCGAAACGGCATATTCCGTCCAGTATTCCGGCCATCCTCTGTTCTTCCACCTTCCGCTTTTGACGTCGCTCACGAACATCCTCACCGTTTCTTCTATTTCCTCCTCCCTCAAGTTCTCCGATTCTAGCTTCTTTCTTATCTCTGGATTTCTCACCTTCTGCGATTCATTCATCGTCTTCGATTAGGGTTTAATAAATTATTTTTAATTAGTTAGTTAATTAATCGATTGATTGATTGATACGTAAGAGACACATAAGGTCCATATGGTTTCAGTATTTCCACATCCAATGTGTGTGGTTTGAAAAATTACACTTTAGAAATTAAGGTTTGCTCTTTAGCAGGAAAAGGTCTCCCTCCCCAAATTTAACAAAAATTAGGGTTAAAACACCATTTTAAGACCCTAATTATTATTTTTCTATGCATTTGACTCCTTGTTTCAATGAAGGAGGAATTTTGATGCAAAAATAAAAAATTTTCCAGAACTTTGATTCTGGCTATTGAAAAAATAGTTGAATATAATTGCAAAAAGGGTCACTCGAATTCTGTCAAATAAAAAAAAATTCAATAGTCAGAGTTAAAGTCTCCGAAATTTTTTGTTTTTGCATCATAATCCTTCACTTATAGAAATAAGGTGTCAAATAATGCATAAAAAATTAATAGTTAGAGTCTTAAAATAATATTTTAAACCAAATTTTCGTTAAATTTTAAATTACAATTTTTCAAATAATAGGAACCCAATCTTAAATACCACAGACACATGAACTTTCTGTGTAATTTACCCTTAATTGATTAATCAACCTCATCACGTGCTTGATTAAGATGGAGGACATTCTTGAATAATGTTGATAGACCATAATTAATTAATAATTTACAAAAAATACTTACGTCTAGAGATCCAAGCCTCGAGCTCATATTGAGAATGCGAGTGATAGTGGAAGAATTAGGACGAAAGAGAGGGAGGAGAGCCTCGATGAGCAACTTAGGGCCATAGAAATTGGTTTTCATCACTGTTTCTGCGTTATCCACTGAGTTCGACTGCAGATCGTTGAATGATACGCCTGCATTGTTCACCTGCACAGTCACCATATACAATTAGACATACAGAGTAAAATTTTATATTATTCATAATTTTTCAAAACGATCGAGTAATGTATGTAGAGAGGGGTCATCAAGTTGGGTAAAATGCGATTTTCCATTAGTAGAATGAAGGAAGTATAACAATTTCTAACACTAAAGAATGACCCTATTTAGTGTAATATTGAAAACAAAAAATAACACTTCACATGTGAGGAAAAAAGAGAAGAATGTAAATTCAGTATATTTAATTCTACACGGAATAAACATTCTTTTTATTTCTTGAATTTATTCTAAAATTATAAATATATCTTTTAGTCTTTAATTTTTTAATTCTATACGGAACAATCCGTCTGTCCTGATTTGATCGGAGACGGTGCTTAATCCGAAATCGGAGACCTTAAGATTGTCGTTGTCGTCGAGGAGGAGATTTTCTGGCTTGAGATCGCGATGGTACACGCCGCGACTGTGACAGAAAGCGACAACTGAGATTAATTGCTAGAAATACTTTCTAGCGATTTCTTCTTTTAATTGGCCCTTGGCGACTTTGTTGAATAACTCGCCGCTGCGGACGTATTCCATGACGAAGTAGATCTTGGATTTGGTGGTCATGACTTCGAAAAGCTGGACGATGTTTGGGTGGCAAACGCGACGGAGGATTGAGATCTCACGCTTGATGTGAGCGACGAGGCTGCCTTTGAGGATTTTTTCCTTATCGATGATCTTGACAGCGACGAAGGGGAGAGAGATAAGAGATAGAAGGGTGAAATTTCATTTATTACTATGGAACTTTTCCTTTTTTGCGTCAAAGTCCTCTCATACAAATAGGGAGTCAAACGCATAAAAATTAATAGTTATGGTCTTAAAATAGTATTTTAGCCAAAATTTCCGTCAAATTTTGGACGGAAATATACCTCAGAACCCTTTTGTTAACGGAGCAAACCACAGGGACCCTATCTGACATTTTTTAAACCACAGGGACCCTATATTAAAATGGGCCAAACCACATGGCCCTTTTGTGTAATTTAGCCTTTTCTAAAATCTAAACCCCCAATTTGGAAGGTTTGGAATAATTTGTAACTTTAATACTTCTTATTTTCTTTTTTAACCATATCATATGTTTTCAAATTTTAAATATCTATATATATTATTTCTCTTAGAAAAGGTATTATTAAGAATTTCAAATTTTAATTTACCCCACCTAATTAATAATATTATAATATCAAATTAGTAAAGAATAGTTTACCATTATATTTTTTTTATCAAACTCTTAGTTTATAGAGTGGTTTAACCTATCCCGCTTCATCCCATTCATTTCCATGGCGTTCATGATGGCTCCACTTCATTCTTTTAAAAATTCTCAATGAAACCCTAAGAATATAATGAAATATATTCCGAGACCAAATCTTCATTTTGAGAGGCAAAATCAAAACTAATATTTAATTCATAAATATTGAAAATACACTTCTTCATTGGTAATTTTTTCAAAAACTTTTGACTACTTGAGTTCTTGAAATATCAAGTTGATGTTTGTAAATAACTTTTTAAATTTTAAAAATAAAAGTAAGGAGTAAAGTATACGTTTACTCTATGTATGAATGAAGAAAGTAAGTAACTCACAAGTATATCCAAAGTGGGTCCAAATGTAGCTCGGAAGGCCGAGGCAAAGGCAGTGATTGAATGAGGATCACAGACATCAAGCAATAGAAAATGAACATAATCTGAGAGACCTTGAGAACGCAGTGAAGCTAATGCAGCTTCACCTTTATGTATGTCCCTGGCTGTTAACACCACAGTGACTCCCAATTCCGCCAACCGCTTCACCAACGCAAACCCTATCCCGGTGTTCCCTCCGGTCACCACCGCTGTCGTCTCCCTCGACCACCACCTCCCGGCAATGCCGCCGTTGTTTAAACACGAAGAAACATCACGATAAGGAAAACAAGGTTCTGGTTCCATATATGTATATATATATTTGACTCTCGAGTCTCGATTGGATTGAAGAATACTGTCTGATTCTTAAAGGGTGGCTCAATACACAATGCTCTCGGCCACCAGATGATATCTGGGGAGGGTCAGATATATACAGTCTTATCTCTGCTTTGCAGAGAAACTGTTTTCAAAATTTGAATGCGTAGATCACAAGGTAGCAACAACTTTACCGTTACGCTAAGGTTCACTCTCAAGATACTGTGTGATTCTTGATATATGATATGATGGATATATATGAGGCTGGCTTAACTAGTTTATCTGATTTCTTGCAGTATATATATATATATAGAGGGAGATCGACGGTGATATATGGAAGAAAGTGATGAGAAGGGAATCTAAGGGACCTCCCAAGAAGGTGATGAATTTGGAAGATAGAGGAAGTGAGCGTCTATAAATATATATATATATATATTAAAAAATATTAGTAAGAAGGGGTTTAACACAACGTGCTCACTTGTGTCTTCATGTGAATTGTTTACTACGTTTGATCAACGCATGCACTGCAAGCCTATTCAATTTTATATATAAACAGGTAATTTCATCGTCATTTCAAGAATATTCCCTAGCAATAGCACGCTTTATGTTTGCAGGCCACTAGAACTACACAGTATTAATTTATTGGTCAAATTTTCATTTTGGACCTCAAACTATGGGGTAAAACTTTATTTTGATCCTAAAATTACTTTTTCTTTTGTTTTATTCTTCAAAATTGTACATTTATTCCATTTTAGTCCCAAAATGTGATTTCGTCTAATTTTTGTTGCTATTTATCACCTAAACAATTGTGCTATACCGGTTCTCTCTCATATATGTCAGAATACGTGAGTTGACAAAGAAAGAAGGATGAAAAATTTTCATTTTTACTCACAAATTTTGAGATAAATTTATGTTTGATTTTTCTTTGGCAAAAGTACTAATTTCGTCCACAAACTTTACACCAACCGTCAATTTTGTCCCCAAACTTTTTTTGCTGTCAACTTCGTCCCCAAACTTTACACAAGCTGTCAATTTCATCCCCAATCTTTTTTTGCTGTCAATTTTCTTTACATCAACTGTCAATTTCGTCCCCGATATTTCACATTTTCGTCAATTTTATCCTTTGACTAACTTCTTTTAATAAATTAACGACAGACTGCATCCTGTTTTTGAATCTAAGTTAGGATTTGAGTTTCTTTTTCTATCAATTTTATATTATATATCGTTAGCCACATAGATTTTGTGGTCAATATTTGGCTAAAGTAAGAGCAAAGGATAAAATTGACCAAAATGTGAAAGATTAGGGACGAAATTGACAGTAAAAAAATATTGGGGACGAAATTGACAGCATGTGTAAATTTTGGGGACGAAATTGACAGCAAAGAAAGATCGAAGACGAAATTGACAGCAAGTGTAAAGTTTGGGGACGAAATGAATACTTTTGCCTTTTTCTTTTAAAGAATGAAAATTTTTCCTTCTCTCATAGCTAGCTCATTTATTATGACACATATTAGAGAGAAATGATCTATTTCAATTGTACAAATTAGAAATAATGTTAGAAACAAAATAGAATTACATTTTGGAGATCAAAATAGAACAAATATAAAATTTTGAGGACCAAAAGGAAACATAATAAAAATAGGGCAGGAGTAATACCGGTACCCTCAAACTGACGTAGCAAGTGAATTTTCTTCTATGTCAATTATACTTCCAAAATTTTACGCTCATGTCAAATTGTAACCCAAAACTTTAACATTTTGTGTCAAATAATGTCAATTGTAACCCAAAAACATTAATGTCATGATATTAGTATTTTTCGTTAACGATTTAGATGGTGTTGAAGTACAAAAAAACATGAATGCGAAACTTTAGAGGTATTATTGATAACAAAAAAAATTTAGGAGTATAACTGAGACTTCATAGTTTGGGAGTAGTAGAGATGTTTTTGCCTAAAAATAATTTTAAGACCAAAATGAAACTTATCTCATTGTTTGATGATGGGTACTAAAATGACTATTTAAACTTACATCATCGTTTGTGTGAGTATTTAAGTAGGTTATATGGGAATAAAAACTAACACCCGCGTTAGGTGTTTTGTCCATTCTTGTCTTTGGAAAAAAAAAACCTTAATTATTTATAAAAAAAAGTGAAGTAAGGTTATTTCAATATATATGATATACTATAATTTGGTAATATTGATCACCTAACTTTAATTATACTTTGTTTATCTATGTATATATAGTACTCATGCATATGAATCAATGCCAAGTAAACTATGCAAAACATACAAGGATCCTATATGAAAATGACACACACAAATCAAGAATATTACTCACAAGATCATCTCGAGAGCTACATTAATTACATATGCTTGTTTTGTTCTCATCTATCGTAGTTTTTTAATTGCTTCTATCCGAACTAATTAAACAGTATGGGAACCCTTTGATTTAATGAAAATGACCTTATATTTATAATTAATATGAAAAGGCATAGAACGCATGATAGCACATGATATATATACTTTGTAGTATTACCATATATTCCATTGTCTACTAATGCAACAGGTTGCACATTATATTGATAGTGTCAGAGTGATGTAGGGTTGTTTACTGATTCTTTTTTCATAAAGATTTACTAATTTATTTATTAGACATGTGTTTGTTTTTTCTATTATCAAACATATGTATTGTCTTTCCTGGTATAAACAAAAAAGTTAACTAACCTGTAGTTAATTTTTAATGTAATGAATGTTGGTTGGTGGATACACAGTCTTGCTATATACACACACACACACACATATTTTCAAAATGAATTCGTCACACATTTAGATGCTACTTTTTCATTGTTATGTTGACTTAGAATTATTTTTAAAAAATTTTAAAATATATTTTAGAAAATCAAATTCCTTTTTTCTTATTTGGGCTTATTTTTTCTTTTAATGCAAAATAAAAAAATTAGCATAATTTATTAATTATTTAAATTAGTAGTAATAAAAACAATAGGTTTCTTTTTCAAAAGATCATCGAAAGTGTTACATATACATAAATTGCATATACCTCAGGGCTGCTTCCTTGCATTTCAATCCAAGCTCATCCAAGTGATTGAGATGAGATGATATTGTAATGGGATGAGATGAGATGATGCATTGGTGTTTGGGAGATTTTAGAGAAAATGATGTTAAGTAGAGTGTGAAATTATATAAAAGGGTATGTAATGATTGTGGTTGGTTGAAATAGATTTATAGATTTTTTTAATTTGTATAGGGGTAGAAATGGTAGGAAATAATGAGATGAGATGGAGATAATGAGATGAGATGAGATGATAGGTGTTTGGTGGTGGGTTGGATGAGATGATGTTGAGATTAGATACTCTTGGAAAGCGTGAAGATGAAATATTTTTGGATAAAGGGTTTAGGGTCAATCTCATTGGATGAGATGATGGACTAAAATGAAAATAATATTAAAATTATTTTAAGATTACAATTTGGTCCATAAATTTGTACCTGTCCAATTAATCAATCCCTAACATGTGTAAATGATAACTCGGGGCCTGTAGAAAATCCAGCTCATCAATAATCGAGTCTATTTATGAAATTCAACGACCAAAAAATAATAAACAATAGTTTGGGGACTAGAATGCAAATAACATGAAAATTATTGTAAACATACAATTTGGTCCACAACTTTGTATCGATCCAATGAATCTATCCATAACTAATCTCGTAGTTTGATAAACAAAATAAGACAAAAAATAGTTTTATTATTGAAACGAAACTAATCTCACAGTATAAGGATCAGACTAATAACAATGCCAACAAATGGGAAGATAAAAAATTATTTTAACTTCTTTTAATTTTTACACAAAACTTCATATAATATATTGAAAAAAAGTATGGATTGAATTGTATAATAGTAAAAAACATATAGGAATGTTGCAGTTTGGACTAAAAAATATAACAAATATTTTGCGGACCAAAATGCAACTCATCTCTTAATTTGAGTAAAAAATCTAACCATGAATAGTTTTATGACCGAAAAAATAGAAGAACATTGAGACAGTAAAAAACAAAACAACATTGCAATTTTTTGGCTACCCATGATTCGAACAAAAAAAAAATAACTGACACGTGGAAACTTGTGTATTTTCCCAACCAAAAAATAACTGTTATTTCTCCATTATCCACAACGTATCGGATGATTTTGGATATGAATATAGAACAAAAAATAGTTTGAGGACCAAAATGAAACTAATTGCATAGTTTGAGGAAAAGAAACTAAACAAAAAATAGTTTTATGAGCCCAGGAAATTGAGCTCATAGTTTGAGGATCAAAATGCTTATAAAAGTGAAGAGAATACTGTAACGAGAATAGAAGAAAATTGTAACTTAAAAAATAATTTAAGGATTCATTTGTATATTTTACTCAAAACAAATAGAAAAATATTGGGACTAGAAAAATAACAACATTGCAAATGAACAAAAATAATTTTTTTTAATTAAGTTAATATAAATATTAATATAATACAATATATAACATTTATATATATATATATATTTAAGAATTGAGAATAAGAGAGAGATATAATATATATATATATATATNTGAAAAATTTAGTGTAAATTATACTTTGGTACTCTGTGGTTTGGTCATATTTCACTTTGGTACCCTGTGATTTAAAAAATAACACTTTCGTACCCTGTGGTATTATTCATTAACACTTTGATACCCTTTGGAGTTATTTTGTAATTTTAACTATAACAAATTTTGCAAAAATTACATATTGACCCTTAATATTTTCAAAAAATTACAAATAGGTCCCTGGATACATATTATCTAGGGACTAAAATGAAAATTTTAAAAAATTTTGGAGTCAATATGTAATTTTTGCAAAATTTGTTATGGTTAAAATTACAAAATAGCTCCAAAGGTACCAAAGTTTTAATGGATAATATCACAGGGTACCAAAGTGAAATATGACCAAACTATAAGGTACCAAAGTGTAATTTATCCAAAAATTTATATAATTTTAATCCTTTAAAATGTATATTATAAATCTTATCAGAATATTTTTGAAATATAATTATAACAAAAAAATAACATTTTAGTAATGTTACTCATAACTTCGTGCCAACGATATATAACTACAAATTTTTTCACCTGACTTCTTTTTTATGAGTAAACTAACAATTTGGTTCCTAAAAGATCATTGAGCTGACAACTTGGTCCTTAAAAGATTGAAATGTATAATTTAATCCCTGAAAGATCAAAATAGTATACTGATTAATCTTTTTTATAGACTAAATAGTATATTGTTTTAATTTTTTAGGAACTAAAAAGTATATTGTTTTGATCTTTCAGGGACCAAATTGTACATTTTTAATTTTTTAAGGACCGAATTGTCAGCTCGGTGATTTTTCAGGGATCAAATTGTTAGTTTACTCTTTTTTATATAGCTTATTTAACAAAAAAAACCATAATTGTACTATTCATTATCTTTTTGGGTAAACTACATTTTGGTACCCTGTTCTTTGAACCAATTTCACTTTCCTACCTTATTCTTTTAAAAGTGACACTTTGGTACCTTGTTCTTTGCTTCATTAACACTTTGTTACTCTAAACAAAGATAGAACATGGTAACAAATTGTGAAAGAAACAGGGTATCAAATTAAAGTGAAATCGGTCTATAGAACAGGGTACCAAAGTGTTAACGGTGCAAAGAATGTTAACATGGTACCAAAGTGTCACTTTTGAAAGAATAGAGTACCAAAGTGAAATCGCGCAAAGAACCGGGTACCAAAGTGTCACATTTGAAAGAACATGGTACCAAAGTGAAATCGGTCCAAAAATAGAGTACCAAAGTGTAATTTACCCTAGCTTTTTTTAGTATTTTGATAATTTCTCATATTTTAAAATTTTAAAGTATACTCGATACAAGAAAGATATATGTGTAAAAAAATAGTTAAGAAAAAAAAAACAGGAAGCAATGGTTGATTGAATTATATGTTTGTCATGTTGGTAAAGGAAAATAATTCTTTTTTTAGGAAAACTATTTTATATCTTAAAATATACACGACTGCATTTTTTTGTGGTATTAATTTTTTTTTTAAGAAAAAAGTAGATTTGTTTTTTTCCATTTTTTTTTATGAAGACTCAAATATATAATTATAATTAAGAATTAGTTTTCAATTGTTTCAAAGTTTAATGTGTAGGGTTTGGGTCTGGATTAGTGTTTTAAAGTTTGAAATTTAGGGTTTATATATGGATTTAACATTTTAGGTTTGGAGTTTGTGAATTTTTTTTGTTACATTTAGTTTAAGTGGGTGTAATTAAGCGCCAATATTCTATCAGTATTAGAAAATATCTCATGATCTCTTTAAGAATTTATGAGAAAAATTTACATATCATTTACTAATCAAAGACTCTCACAGCAATCACGGGATTCAAATCATTGCTTTTGTAGGAGAGCTCAAACCTAACCAATTATGCCACTCGTTATGGACTTGGAGTTTGTGATTTGAATTTAAGAGCAAGGTGAATTCAATAATGCGTGAATGCACCTCAATTTAAATTTTTTTGTTAAAAGAAGTGTCCATATTTAGTATCTAAATAGTGTCTCTAATGCAATTACTTCTAATGAAAGATACTTAGCTTGTAGAAAAAAAGAAAAAGTAAAAAATGAATTATCTATGAAGAATGAGGCGAAGTTGATACAACTTGCATGATTATGCTTTGCATGTGTAATGTGGATGGAATCCACATATATAGTGCGCATGCCTTCGTTGGTTATGTGTAAACTTTCACATTGAATAGAAAGACCAAAAGGAAGGAAAATGTTTAAATAAGAAATATGAAAGAAAAGGCAGAAGCAGCCACCAGCTCATATATATATTTATAACTTTCAAGCCAAGTAGGCTACTAAAGTAGTAAAGTTTATTATATAGGTTCTTTGCAGTTCAATTTCTTTTTTCACTTCCTTCTTTCTGATTTATTTGTCTCTTTTATAATATTAAGAATATATATATATATTAATTGATGTTTGAAATATATATGAGCTTTTATTCTTGAAAATTTAACACATATTTTAATTTTTTATAGTTATAAAACTAATATGTTTTTATCATTTTATTTCTACAAGTTAATGCTTAAATTTTGGGGTTAAGGGACAAATTAAGCTATATTATCTCCTCAACTTTCAATAATCAAAGTGTATAACTTAAATTTTTAAAAATTGAGTTGTCAATTTATATATATATATTGATGAATTACCCGGGAGTTTAACCTGGTTCAGAGAAGAATTTCGATGAGGATTTCCTGCAAAACAATAAAGATATTTTAATATATTAAACAACACCAATTCAGGTGATAAATAATTTAATATTATTTAATAAATTAAAAGTCTTAAGTTAAGACTATGTAAATGTAATTATTTCTATTAAAAAAAAACTCTTTTAGAAAAAACCACACAAATCAAATCTAAATTAGTTAGGATAAAACCTAAAAAAAACTAAAACAAACAACCAAAACAATACATAAAAAGCATGATTAGTAAACAAATAAATTTACAATCACAATAAAGTAAAATAAAATAAAAGAAACTAAAGTACACATGAGAAGAACGAAAACCACCCAACTTAAAAAGATTAGCTAGGAGCCTAGAAATAGAGAAAACCTACTTTTTGGTCCCTCAATTGAGACCGAGTCGATGATTTGGTCCCTGAATTGTGGGAAACTACAACTCAGTCCCTCAATTGTATACTTCCGTCTGCGTTTTGGTCCCTCGGGTGTGATCCGTCAGTTATAGAGCTGTTAAGTGCTTAGGTGGCTGTTAAATGCTAAGTTGCCATCCAAATAATATATTCCTACTCATTTTTCATTATACACCTCATAAAAAGGACTTATATGCAATATATTATAACATTTCAATATCAAAACACAAAAAAAACCAAGGGCCATTATGAAATTTTCACACTCTCCTCTTCTTCATCTTCTTCTTCAACTTCCCAGCCGTCATCGTCATCTCTTCACCAACAATTCAACTGGACCAACACACTGTTTTCCCTTTCCACTTTCCCCACTCTCCCTTTCCACTCACACATTTACAATTTTTTCACACTACCTTCTTCTTTCACTCCGTGAAATGTTCGAATTCTCAGATCTTTCCGATGTCAACGACTCCGCCGCCATCGACGACATCATCTCTCAAGCTCAAGACCCTTGCGTTTTGGAGCAAGTCTCCGACATCAAATGCTCTGGCTTCACCGACTCTGCTCTCCCCACCGATCTTGAATCTCGATTCCGCAAAAGGAGGTGAAGACGACGGCGAAACCTAAACAAAATCCAGATTCATCGGCACCATCATCGTTGTCTCCTCCTCGAAAGATAGGTTGTTTCTTGTGCTCTCCGAAGAAGGACTACTCGAAGAAGAAGAAGAAGAAGAAAAGCAAGGAGAATATTGGGCGTCGGAATCTGGGTGAAACGATGACGATGGGGGCTGAGAAGTTGAAGAAGAAGATGGAGAAGAGGAGAGTGTGAAAATTTCATAATGGCCCTTGTTTTTT
The DNA here is from genome assembly GCA_003254925.1 of Chamaecrista fasciculata. Lineage (NCBI taxonomy): Eukaryota > Viridiplantae > Streptophyta > Magnoliopsida > Fabales > Fabaceae > Chamaecrista > Chamaecrista fasciculata. Next base: position 22,555 of record QANZ01034063.1, read on the forward strand.
TTTGTGTTTTGATATTGAAATGTTATAATATGTTGCATATAAGTCCTTTTTATGAGGTGTAAAATGAAAAATGAGTAGGAATATATTATTTGGATGCCAACTCAGCATTTAACT
>QANZ01034063.1:25229-78686 GCA_003254925.1 Chamaecrista fasciculata
AAAAAAAAAAAAAAAAAAAAAAAAAACCTTTCAATTTACTGATTTAGAATCAACTTTTACCCTTTTTAAAAGGCTCTTGTTAATTCTTGGCCTGCCTGCCTGCTCTTGTTAGCCCCTTTATAATCAGACAAAACGAGTGCAGATGCAGTGCAATGAAGCATTGTAATCATAATTAAGGTTTTCTTTTTTGTACAAAATCATAATTAAGGTTTTTAGTAATGTGACAAGAAGATAAGATGTAATTGAATATATTCCTCCTTTAGTTTAATTCTATGTTAAAAGAAATATCTACACAATCATGTTTATATTAGATTAGAATTGCGTCCCACTCTTTTTTGCATATTGCACTTTAAAATTAAAAAATTGGATATTCCAGTTCCAGTAGGAAGCTTTATGATTACTTTATATATAAAACAAGAAAGGTACCTAGTACTAAAAAAAAACAATAAATTCGCCCGCCCATGTTTTTATTTTTATTTTTATGCCAAAGCTCACTATATATTTATTTATTTATTAGATAAGTGTCCATGGGAAATAACCGTACATGTATTTTATTCTTCTTTAGAGGCCTCAATGTATTTGTCTTTTACACACATTTCATTATTTCAACCAATTTTATCATTTTCTTTTGATATTTTAGATGCATTCACCTACACACAAATGATGTTAATTCACAACGCATAGATTCTTTTTTAATAGGTTTATTGAATTATTTTATATGTTCGACCTTTTTTAACGTAATATATATTCCCAAAAACTCTTCTTTATTTTTTACTTTCAATTAATGAAGCTAAGTTAACGTTTTGTACAAGATATGATTAGAATTACTAATTATTTTTCCGCCTTTAGCTAGTTAATTATATCAATAAAATCATAATAGTGTCATGGTGCGATTAGTGAAGTTTAACATATATAATAACCACGTCACGTATGTATGTTACAAATCTAGACACAACAACAATGAGTAGGGACACGTGTTATATTAAAATATTCAGATTAAAAGTATTTTTAATAAATGTTCGTACTAAATATTTTTGGATTCTATTATATGTGATGGGCTGTAATTATATCCTTATTGGTCCTAAATGGTTATGCTTGTTTATTCCAGTGTTGTCATAACCGAACCGGATAAAGACTCGGACAAGTGTTTGGTTCACGGTTTGATTGGTTGAACCGGTTGAACCATTGGTCGGACCGGATGACGCAATAAATAATTATTTTTAATATATCAAATATAAACCCTCTATATTTTTTTTGGGGGTCTAAGAGATGTAACACCCCAATTGTTGAAGAAGGACCTTTTTGATAGATAATAGAATTTGAGAGGCATAAAATAATTATGGAAGTATAATTTACAAGGAGACTTTGGAAGGATATAACTAATGAATGGTAAAATAGGTGAAAAAAAAGGTAAAAATATGAAAGAGAATCTGCCAGGGACTAAACTGAAAAGTAAAGAAGTGAAAGATGTGTTTGTAAGTTACGTTAAAAATAATTATGAGAATGAAACAAAAGTATGGGAGTGTTGTAGAAAAAATGAGGAATACAATGGTGGAGGAGTTGAGTAGTTTTAACTTTTAAGGGTCTTAATGTGATGTTTCAAAGAATAAAGGGGGTAGGAGCCTAGAAATTAGAAAGTTTGAGGGGCAGAAGTATAGTTTTACCCCAAGAAGGCAGTGAAATAAAAAAAAAATCTCAAACCGCCGGTTCAGTCCAACGGTTGGACCCGGTTTTCCGGTTTTTTACCGGTTATTCCCGGTCCAACCCCCACTTCGGTTTTTTGGATTGAACCAAACCGCCTTGCACTTCGGCTCCCGGCCGGTCCGGGTTTAACATCATTGGTTTATTCATTTTGGCATTTATTTACCGTTAGAATGATTTTGGCATTTGGATTTAAAAATCATAATTATTTATTGATATGTTGTTTGGGTGATTGTTCATTATTTGGTGTGAAATTATTGAAATGGGTATGTAATGATTGTAGTTGGTAAATAGAAGGGTAAGGAAATTGATAAGTTGTATAGGAGTAAAAATGGAAGAAAAAGTTGAAAAAAGTGGAATGTGATTTCTAAAAAATTAAGGATTGTTTGGATGAGATTATTGATTATTTAAAAATTTGATTATGTCACTGTTTGTCTCGGGAAATGCAATAATCTGATTATTTGAGAAGTACCTTTTGAGGTGATTATTGAGTTTGGTAGACCAATTTTGTTTTTGCCTACAAAATGGTTGATTGGGAAGGATATAACGTGTATATTAATTGCAATCACAACCCGACGTTTTGTCGACCGGTTAAAAAATGGTCGATCATTTTGTATTGATTGCAATCGTTGATGGAGATTGTGCCCTAGGGTCAATCATCTTTTAGATATGTTGGGAACATATCAATTAATTTATGGAGATAAATTAATGGTTATCATATTATTAGCATGTTTACTATGATAACAGTCCATGATTAATTATGAGATAATTAATCTAAACAGTCCCTGGTCGCTCATTCGAGTGGGAGCTTGAATTGAACCAAGACCAGCATGACCTCGGTGCATGAGATGCACGCACTAGATGCTGGGACGAGAGTCATGGTGCAATTATGTAAGAGTTACAAGTTGCTGGACCGACCCGGAGAGTCCTGCATGGGTTCAGTCATTAGCTAGTCTCTCCTGTACAATCTGTCATGATGCCCTTAGACCTGAGGTCTTGACTATTCCGGCATTACAGTTGTCAAGCTTTGGCTTAGTCTAACGTTATCCGTAACAGGGTAGCCATAAGGGCTGAGTACGGGTTTGGTTGATTGTCGTGCTGAGGAATGTGGTTNTTGTTTTACCAATCATAAAAGAGAAAAATGTAAATCAACTTTTTGATTAGAGGAATCTCATGGCAAAGATATAATGAATTTTATCTAAGTTTTTTTTCTTTAATTTTATATAACTTATGGTTGTAAGTTACCTTTGTAAGTTCTAATAAATAGATGGTTTAATTAACAAGTGTGGGGTCTTATTGTCTTTGTATAAAGTAGATCAAAAGAACCAAGTGTTAGCTGCTAAGTGCTGACCTACTATCATATTCATAACAGTCCATCATAAGCCAATAATATGAAACGAGAACAAAACAAAGTAAGATGTGAGGAAAAAGCTACCTTGTATTATTGTGCAAACACAATATCAAAACAAACGAACTGCAAAACTACCCTACCCTGTTCATTCACTCTCCTAACTCTTCTCTTCACGTGGCCCTCAAAACAGTTTCTTACCCTTCATTATCCCTAACACTATAACTCAACTGATATATCCCATTAAAAAAAGTACAAGTAACTTATTCTGATCACAATATATATTTTTGTTATATGACTATATTATAAATTTTAGGTAAATTATACTTCGGTATCCTATTCTATGAACCGGTTTCACTTTGGTACCATATTCTTTTAAAAGTGACACTTTGGTACCCTGTTCTTTGCACCGTTAACATTTTGGTACCCAAATTTATTTTTCTGTTAAGTTTTGACAGCAAAGTCGCACGTTATCATCACGTTCACAGTAAAAACATCTAAATGTCCATTTTCTTCTCTTTTTTCATGATTTAAACAATAATAAAACACTTCAAAATCCTCTCACTTCGAATCTCAATGTTTTTCACGATTTTTTTAGTGTTTTAGCATATGAATTGTGAAACATGAGAGGAAAATGGACATTTGGGAGTTTTTACTATGCATGTTATGGTCATGTGCGACTTCACCGTCAAAACTTAGCAGAAAAATAAATTTGGGTACCAAAGTGTTAACAGTGCAAAGAACATGTACCAAAGTGTCAATTTTAAAAGAACAGGGTACCAAAGTGAAATAGATCTATAGAACAGGGTACCAAAATATACTTTACCCTAAATTTTATATGATACGGAGTACACAATTTGCTTGACCAAAATCTGTCCAATATTTCATATCAGGTAAAACATGAGCACTAAAAGTCTTCAATACCCCAAGTTTATGTTATTTATTTGAAAAAGAAGGTTTGTTTTGTTTTCATTCTTGGTGTTTCAGACTATCAATCACCTAATCAAGCAATCAGGTGTTTATTCCCTTTGTACGAGTTTTGAATGAGAAAAAAAGGGTAATTGGAAGTACAAGAGAAAAACTTTGGTTCAAAACTAAGAAAGCAAAACGAACCGAATTAGAATGCTGCATAATTGAACAGTTCCTGAAATTATGAATTTTAAAAATTGAAATATAAAATCCTCAGAAGGAAGGAACATCTTGCAAAACAACATCGTTTGAACTTGAAGAAAAAGAATAAAATTCATTTGCTATAGAGAGCCAAAATAATAGATACTAACCAAACAAGGGTCAAACTATTATCTGGCTTTGCACAACCACCAAGAGCAATGGGATGCTTCAGCCAATCAGCCTTAAAAAAATATTCCACTTCGTTCCTCTTGGATGTTGTTCTAATCCGCTGGGACAAACTTGAGATCATACTTCAATCCCAATAATGCAAAACGAAGCATTGAAACTAAATCAAATTTAATTGAAAAGTCTAATAAAACAGAAAAGAATTTAAAAAAATTTGGTACCCTCGTAGCATAAAAAGGGTTATCCGGCCTTCAAAAGATCTCAACTTCCAACTGTCAGGTCAGTATATACTGAATAAAGGCGATTCAATATGTAATAAATATCAGAATTTGAATAATAATCATCAACTACTACTGCAGTTACCACTCAGCTGTCTTCCCTGGACAGACAAAAGTTGAGTACAATGGATTAGATTAAGACAAGCACATTTGGTATCAGAAAAATATTTTATTCATTCAACCACAATGCAGAACTGTGAGTACAAATTGAAGAAAAATATTCAACCCTTTGGTTGTTAAACACATACATGGATTAATCAAACAGATGCATTAGATGTGGACAGAATAACTTTGAAACAAAAAGTGACCTTATAAAAAACACCACTCTCTTGCGTTCTGGAACATGCGCAACCATGGACTAGGTCCCTTCTTGTCCACATCCCGCTGCTTCGGATACCATGGGAACTGCCACATTAAGAAGCAACGCTCGGGATGAGGCATCATGGCGAGATGCCTCCCGTCGAGAGAGCAAATTGCTGCAACCCCTAGAGGAGAGCCATTCACATTGAAAGGATACATCTCTATCGGAGAGCCACTGTCATCACAATATCTTATAGGAGCTAACTTTGAATCAACTACATGATGCAATATGCCTTCATCTGGGAAATAAGCTCTTCCCTCACCATGAGCAGCCCATACTCCGAGTGTACTACCCTCCATGCCTTTGAACATTATAGCCAGTGAGTCCTTTATTGTCCAACTTGTAAAGCGGCCTTCAAACCGTCCTGACTCATTGTGAATGAATCTTGGTTGTGATAGGTCTCCACCAGCACCAAGCACACCCCCAACTTGTGGGGCCGGTACCCAACCCAGTAAAGCCATAAGCTGACAGCCATTGCGGACACCGAGACTGAATGTGTCTGGACGGTTGTAGAAATCTTGAAATTGAGTTAAAAGGGGCTCATTGAATCTTATGCAAGCAGACCATCCTTTTGCAGAATCAAGCACATCTGCGTAGCTAAATCCTCCCACAAATGTGATTCCTTGAAAATCTCACAAAGAGATCACTCCACTAAGGAGGTCAGACATTGTGACATCCCATGGTTCAAAACCAGCAGCATGAAATGCAGCAGCCATTTCTCTGTCTCCATTGCTTCCTTCTTCTCTAATCACTGCTACTTTGGGCTTTGAGGTTGCAGACGTATACTTCTCATCGGTGAAGGAAGGAGCAAAGGACAATTTCCATGAAAGTTCGTATCTGTGTTTTAATCCTTCTCTCTCCATATCAACACAAGAAGCCAATTTTTGAAACTTTTTCAGCTGAAAACTGGTTGCTTCCCACATGTCCCTCTGGGTAGACGTCTTTTCTTCTAAATGAGTCAACCCATCAACTTTAACTTCTATCAATGGACTAGCAGTTACTTGGCCTATAACATTAGCAGTAACACCCACNTCTGTATGACAATTTAGGCGAAAAATAATCTTGTTAGAGTCAGAAACAAACAATTAAAATTCTCTAAATAATATTAATTTCAAAGTTCAAACTTAAGTTTTTTAACATAGAGCACAACTCATTTACCACTGCACTAAATATTTAGTGGTGCCACAACTTCTTATTTCAAAAGTAACCCTTTCGACTTAGCTAAATGATAATTGAGAGTGGGGTCTACAGTCTGCTTGTTGGCCTATTTCTGCAATTTGGCATTATAAGTTTCGAGACAAAACAATCTCCTAAAATAAGCTCAAATGGTTGGAACTCGTGAGTTATATAAATAGAATTTAATTACCTGCTTTTTGTGACTTTTGTAACTTTTTTCATAAGTATCCTTCATGAAAAGTAATCTTATTTGAAGTAATGTCAAATATTAAATATGAACACTTTCTTCAATAGAGATTTAAACTTGAATGACCATTTATATTTTTTGCTCTACATTTTGTGTAGAGTATGAGAGAAAAAAGAAAAGAGAAAAATAAAAAGTGTGGGTCATACGTATTATTATTTTATGGGATCCACATTAATTTTTTCTCTCTTATTTTTTGCTTCTCTCTCTAATTTCATAAAAAATATATGAAGAAGAAAATATAGAAGATTCAATCTCGAATTTATCACTTTGTGAGAGACTAACTCTTTCTATTAGACTTAATTCCCGTGAGTGACTTGGAGTATGTAAATATATAGTTAATACTTAATACTTAATGGACTACAAGATTTTGTATTTGCTATATAATATGCTTCAATAGAGAACTTGCTGCAGATGTAATTGAAATTTGGAAGCATGGGATCGATTAGGAAAACAATGACAATTAAGCACACAGATTTCCTTGGGTGGTTCATTTATAGAAGCAAGTGAAAAAAAAAAGTTCCGGATTGAACAATTTGAAAATGACAAAGCTAAGTGTTCATGTAATCATGTTATTAGCGCACTAGCTAATGATAAAAAGTGAAGTCAATTAGGGTAATGATGATGATGCTATTCCTTTCAGACTAATCAAATTATAAAAATCTTGTTTGTTTGACCATGAAATGAGTTAATTATCCACTTGCAAGATTTGATTTGACTTTTTTTTGTAGACAATCCTAAAATACTCATAAAAAGAAACCGATGACATTGGATTTGTCACATTCGAACTAAAAACGAGAAAGATATGGTCACATTCAGTATTTTTGGGATCAATGTGAGAAATTATAGAAATATGTAAGATCAATTTGAAGCAAATGAAACATAGAAGACCAATTTGAAATCCAACCAATACATAAGGGACCAATTTTGTAATTGCTGCATACACAAGGCGGGATTCGAACCCTTGATTTTGTTTAAACGACTTAGTGAACTTGATCATTAGGCCAACTAAACTTGGTTAATAGTGATATTTGATGTTTTTAAAGTTATATTATTATGACGATGTTATAGGCCAGTGTGTGTAAAATAAAAATAATAATTTGAATTCTAAAATAAAATAAAAAACAAAGGAAAAAAAAATGGTGGATTAGATCAGCAACTAGAGAATTATGAAAATTAATGCAGTTGGATAAGCGCAGCCAAGCATCTTCACCGCATCCCTACTCTCTGTAAAATCAGATAAGCACTTCCTTGATTCAATTGGTCAGATTTGTATACCCCAAGTCTGAAAAAAGAAAACAAATTATGAAAAATAATAAAAATTGGATAGCACAACAAAAACTTATAATTAAATAATAATAATAAAGTGGGAGGTCATGGACAGTGACGAGTGACGACACGGATGTGCAGAAAAGATTTGATCAACAATTAGTTGTTTCGCTATCACAATCCACTTTCGATGGCAATGATTTTCCTCCTTTTAAAAGAAGAAACAACTTTTAATTAGTTTGTGATATATCATAATGTTTTTAATTTTTTATAAGTATCTCCTAATAGAAGTAATTTTATTCGAGGAATTATTGGTGTAGGGTATTAAATGTTACATCTCTTGATGGAATTTGAATTTGAGTTCATTATATTGTAGGAGATTAATCTCTTCTTTAGAGCCAACCCTCATTAATTAGTGTGATATATCATAATGTGTGCCACTAAATATAGATATAGATAGATTCATACAAAACAAAATCATATGCTAAAGTACTTTCGCATCTCATGGGGTAGGTTAATATAGGGTACTTTATTACGTAAAGCAACCACGTAGCTCTAATTTTTGTGGCCGAAATACGGAGAGAAGACAAGAATGAGAAAAACGAGAGTTGGTAAATTAGTAAAATTGAGATAGCTAGATAGGGTGGATATATGGAAGGACGATGCACATGCATGTGAGAGTAAAAAATGAAGATGTATATAATTATATATGTTGAATGAAGAAGTAATATGTGCAGTGAATTAGTATTAATTAATTATCTATATGTATGAGGAAGAAGGTGGATGTCGGTCTGGTTGAAGTTTGAAGTGTGGGGCTTGATTAACCATGGAAGCTGACAAGGTATGTTGGAAGTTAATGAGACAAGAAAGTTGAATATATATGAATGAACAATCCCCATTTCTTTATTACAGGGCATACCACCATCTCCATCTTTCTTACTTTTTGGAATTTGGACCACTTTGAAACTTGAAACTAAGACGTGGAGTCCATCGGAGACGCTAGCTAGCTAGCCCGTCCTTTAGTTTAATTTCTTGAGTACAGTTATATATATATGTGTGTGTATGTTATGACTTATGACCCCAGGCCCAACACTACTACGTAGCACTAGCTAGTAACTACAGTATGTTACGTTCTTCAGATTAAACCAGGCTAGCTATATGATATTGATAAGTATCTATTGATCAGCGTGGTCGAGCATTAATGTTAATTGATGACACTACGTACGTATACTCAATAATATATACCATATATGGCCTCTTTAATGGATATATATATAGATATACTCAATCATCAAAGTGCATTATCCTTATTACTGTTTAATTATTTTGAGGACAAAATCTACTCTCGAGGCTAGCTTCACTGTTTTGGACTTGCTTCCGTCTTATATATGCATGCGCTAATTAGTTTAATTGGATGAATTTATATTTAATTAACTTAGGTTAGAAACTATGTAATTTGTATTTGAGTTATGAATTAATCCCATAATCATCGATTGATATGACTCAGGATCTGATTCAGTTGCCGTTAGTTGGAGTACATGACTTGTCCTATATATCTATATATAATTAAGAGAATGAGATTGAATGGCCCTCCTTCACAGACAAATATTTTAGAAATATGGTTCTCTTTCTCTCTCGCTTCTTGTCCTATTGCCATCAAATAATTGATAAATTAAACTCTATTACCTTCTATGGGAGCATTATATAGCTGCAAGCCATTTATTTTATAATTTCTCTTCCGAAATATCTTATCTTTATGTACAATTATATATTGTGTTTTTGTCATCCGTTCCCTACTCTCAGGACCTGTTTCCCCGATATCGATTGATTCAAATCAAAATATATGCCCATAACTCCTTCTTCTAGTAAAGGCATTATATATATATATATGGTTGGTTCATATACTAATTATAGAGTCGAATCCGGAGAAACAAAACTATCTGGAATATAATGCATACATGCATGGACGGAAAACAAATATATATTTGTTCTCAGCTCTTTTGCAATATATATATATATATTATAATTTGGGTATTATTGGATATTCGATTCAAGCTAAATCTTCTACAGAGATACTCTGGAAATTAAAATACAAAAGCAATCTCTGTTTTGGAATTATTGTGATTGTGAGGGAATCTAGGGTTGATTAATTAGGGATAATTCAGCTAGTAAATTTGTTGGTTAGTAATATTTAACAATTAATGATATATAGTATTAATTAAGTTGCTAATTACTCCCTCCGTCCCTTTTTATCTGCTTTTTAAGGTTGTTGCACACAAATTAATATAATGATTAAATCACTAAACTTAATGTAAAATCTAAAATACAAAGACTATATTACCCTTATTAAATTAGACTTAATTATATCATCAATTTAATGCTCATATTTCAAAAATTAAATTCCTCCAACTAATTTAAATACTCTCACAATTTTTTTATGAAACCTACCCCAATTGATTACTACAGAACCTAAAATAATTCTCTACCAAAAGTCAAATCGTCCATTATGACTATAATATTAAATAGGGATAAAATAGTAAAAAAGTTCATTGATGACCTCTTGATTTCATAACAAAGCAGATAAAAAGGGACAAAAAAAATTCTGCAATGAAGCAAATAAAAAGGGACGGAGGGAGTAATAAACTAGACCTTTGGCTTGGTCGGCTGCAACGCGATGCAGATTATCAGCATGTGCCTTGGAATCTTAGTAATTCATCATCCTCCAGGATTAATAGTCAACCTTAATCAGTCATGAGGATTTTATGACAAAATAAAAGATTATTAGTACTATGTAACAATTTAGGTTATGATTAAGTATTAGATTATCCACGGTAATCACATTGATAAGAAGGAACTTGTTTTATGGTAAGTTAAGCACTGTATGCAATCACAAAATAGAATATGACTGGTAGTATATATATGTTAATCACTGGGGTGTGCACACCATGGCATACTCTAACCAAGTTGAAATTCCCCAATAAATTTCTTTATTAATTAGAAGTCAACTCTGAATTAATTAAAGAGCACGTGTGACACTATAACATATGAAACTATATGGGTCAAAAAGCATCAACGAGGTATTTATATATTAATTGTTTGATCTGTTAGACGCAAATGGTGCTTAACATCACTAAAAAAAATTTGTTGGTAACAGCAAAGGCCACCTCACATCACTTCTGTGCATTGCTCAGTTCTCAAAGGATCCAGCTTTTTTACTTCAGAAATACTCAAAAAAAAATGCACAATAATTTTGGTTTTGACTATGTATGATCGATGTATAATATACATACTTATTTGGGATCTACATTTTTTTTTTATTACATCAACAACAATTAAAGGGGATAAAAGAGTCTAACCCTAACATAATAGATGGTGATTGAGCTATTGTCCTAAAGATACTATAGAAGTCCTTCTGCAACATTTGATGACTACTGACCAGGAATCCATCACGGAGCAGGCAGCGGATGTCATGTATGACCGGGAGAAGCAAAGCTCTGGGCATAACATGAGTTGATGCCAGATCTATAGTGCCAGGCTTGTTGAACGCAATTATGATTCTCCTACTGCACTGATGCGCATGGTGCATAAGTATCTTCCGTACACAGTGAGTGTAAACAACTGGCGATCCAAATTCCGGCTATTAGATTGCTTCCCTAAAAGGCAGCATCGTCCCTGCACAAAAAACAAAAAGTAGACGGAGGAAAGCCTTTTAATTTTTTTGTCCAACAAGAAGATAGTGGGACCCTGGATGTTGGGAATTTGATAAGTCGGCCAAGTTAATCTGATGTAACCTTGCCGCTTTTTCAAGAGCAATTCATTCTTATGAGTGACAACTTCATTAAAAGAAAATCAGTAAGCTTGAGCTTTCGGATCTACATATGTAATAAAAACACAATCGAAAGTGGCAACAAATAATAAAATATGAAGAAGCTAGGAAGACCCAGAGAGGGAATATCGCCAACAACTTCACTAAATTTCTTGATAACTGGTCCACTAATCAAGATTAGTTTAATTGAAATCCATGAGATCGATCGCTAGTTTTAAGATATTGTCATTTCCAAGCACATAAAATAATAGACCCGAATCTAATAGCATAGAAGACAAAGATGGTAAGCAAAGAAATGGGTCCTTTATTTTGCTTCACACCTTACAGCTAAGTGATGGGGTCATGGAGTTTTGACTTGAACACTATTTGATTGATATATCCTACTCTATGACTATATATATGTAAAGAAATGAAAATGTATTGAAGAATAATAAGATGAGTTTATTATATTAGGTTAGCTTTCTTGTCAATTATTGAATGAGAAGTCACCCTATGCAACCATACGGGGTTATTTAGATTTAAAACCCCTCTATAGTTCTCTGTAATGGAGTTGTCACCAATCATGACTCAAAAAAATAAATGAAACGATAAGTTTTAAATTAATGAGGTCGCCACGTGTCGCAATCTTAGCAGCGAGTAGAAAATTCGACGATAAAAAATTACTCAAATCTAGAAAACTTTAAAGAAATTAAATTTAGAGGATACCATTTGTGCAACCATTGGTTTTCCTTCCCGATAATATTGGCAGTTTTAATTAAATTACATATAATACCATCGAAAAGCACGCACACCTTTTTGAGGAGGAGGTGCGTTAGAGAGAAATGCCTATAATATTGATTTTTGTAAATACTAGGAAAATTTGTGGGGTTCAAACTGAACTTGAAGTATAATATATTTACTTGTACTCTTTTAATAACATTTCATTTTTTTATCGCATTAATTTTCTCTCTGATGATCGATCAGAAAGATATACATATTATAGGTGTGGTTGATGTCCTGTTTCTGTATCTGCAATTCTAGATGAAGTTCACCCATACCATCGATCGATCATATTCACCATCTTCATTCTCACAATAATGATTGATTTTATGGCACTGGCCTGGACCATATATCAGTCAATAATGAAAACTGAGGCAGGTGAATGGTGGATGATACTATAGTACGTACAAAAATACATAACTGAGAGTAGGGCCCTTATATATTAAACCATTAATTTGGCAGTTCGTTGAAAGCACAAGGCTTTGAGGAGCTAGCTTCTATTCCGCTAACAATTCTCTCGCTGTATATGTGTGATTTTTCGATCAAATATAATTTAGTTAATTCTATTCTATTATATATATTTCTAAATATTTTAAGATTAATTTAGATGTCAGAGTCTCTTCTCCCACTGTAGTCATCCTTGCACATATCTTAAAGACTTCAAGATTACTAATTAAGGGAATTCATCACGTTGATTCTTTAAAATCAGCAATCAAAACTCAAAAACTACTAATGCAAGCTTCATGTTGAAATTAAACCTAATTTGAAAATCAATTTAATTAATTATAATAAATCCTGTGCCTAATTAATGATTATAAGTTTAAGGGTTTTGACTGAAAAGCTGAGGTTTTTAGAAATCAAAGCAGAAATTAAACAAGCACTAAATACTGATGATGCACATGGCATTAGAAGAGAAAACCTCTGGTGGTTGAAACTAGAAAGGGATCGGAACAGCTAATAGATGAGAGTACCCAACAACACAAGGCAGGTATATATTTATATTAATTAAAATAAAGTTAGAAAAGAAGCATCCATTTTTTACTTTATCTTTAAGCTTTTCAGGGTGCTTCTACTATTGATGGATGTGACATATGGTATACTCATCCAGGTAATGAGAGGGAGTGCTAATAATTAATAAAGATTAAAAATAACAATTTTGGAGAAGCGAGTAAATTACTAAATTAGCTAAGCATGGTGTGCTTGTTTTGGGTGTTCAACATTTATAGAGAACCGCGTTGCGTGTCAACAACTTATTGCTAGCTCAGCTGTACGTAAATATAATGGGGTCAAATCCTATTCAAAAGCTTCCTTCCTCTACTTTTGTATCTCTCGGTGTATTAATTGAATCATATGATGAAGATTTGGAATTTTGCTTACCATCTCCCAAAAAAAAAATAAGTACGGTTTTGATGTACTGATTTTGACGGGTCCGTCCAAAATAGCCTATAAATAAAAAAGAGAGAATGAGCTGTAAAAAAGTAATGTATGGCTTTAACCTTTATTCTTGGCATTAAGAAGTGGAATTGAACTACACAATGTAAGCTTTGCAAAGCTTTAATAATATTTCTACAAGTATATTTGACCATTCCCAAGCTGCTGCTACTACTACAACTAAAAAGCTACAGCAAAAATCAGAGAAACGACACACAGGGATTCTTCTGTAACTTTTACAGTGAATGATGAGTGATCATGAGGGTAGTAGTGTCACACTAAGCAGAAAAAAGAAGAAGAGAACATGTTGATACACACTAGGCACTGAACAAGTGATGATGATCATCATATATGTATAATCTACTTGATTGAGAGACAAGAAACGTATTTAGTTTTAGCCCTTCAAAAGAAAAATTGAAAAAAGGGCACACATTGATTGAAAAAGAAGAAGGAAAAAAACAGAGAGACATTAATGTTGCCACAACGAACCCTCAAATCCATTGAGAACCATACTGTCTTGTGCTTCTTCATAAATGCTACTGTGATACCACGGGTGAGGATAGAACCACCCATCTACCGGGTCAAAAAATACAAACTCGTTATTCGGGTCGGTCCATTCGAAACTCGTTCCCAAAGCGGGAAGCTCCACTATCTCTCCGAGTTCCTCCGGCGTGGAGGGGTCGCCGGAGGAAACCGAAGACGACGACGGCGACGCCGTCGGAGGGTGGTCGAAGATTTCCATGGAAGCGGCCTTGGTGGCGGCGGCTTGAACATCTCGGGGCGAAGTGGAAACGGGTCGGGGCAGAGAACCGGCGAGATGAGGGAAGTTGAGGATGGCGGAGTTGCCTTTAATGGCGAGGGCGGCGACGTCGTGTGCACGCGCCGCCATCTCCGGCGTGGCGAAAGTGCCGAGCCAGATCCGATTTTTCTTGCGGGGCTCGCGGATTTCGGATACCCATTTTCCCCACGCGCGCATTCGAACTCCTCTGTAATCTGGGTGTTTGCTGCTATTATCTCTTGCTCGCTTCGTCTTCCTCTCTGAGGAAGACGAAGACGTCGACGACGACGACGAAGACGAAGAAGAGTGAATGTGAATGGTTGAGTCTATGAATGAGCTTTGTAGCTCAGCCATTGATTGGTATTGGGGAGTTTGGAATTTAGTAGATAGTAAAGTCCTGAATGAGTGTGAGGCTTTGGTTTCTGTGAGTTTATAATGAGAGTGATGGTAGAGAGAGAGAGAGAGATGAAAAGGAAATGAGAAGAAGGCTGGAGAGAAAGAGAGGGGAGAGGGGGGGTTTTAGTAGGAGAGGAAATGAAAGAAAGAGGAACGTGGGGCTAATTTGTAATTAAGTCATCATCCCCCACACACGAATGGCTTATCACTCTGCTTTCTAATCCTCATCATGCCTTTAATCAACCATAACACATAACACATGCATCCCCATCCATCATCATCCTCATACATCATAAATAAATAAATAAATAAACCCATTTCAATAGAAAACAAATATCTTCTTTTTTAACAATAAATTAAATTTTTCTTATTTCACAGACACAAAGAGGTGGGTGGTAATTGGTAAAGAAGTATGATAGAGGAGGATACCCTGTATAGCTTGACATGACCACAGTTAAAAAAATAGGGAGCATCCCCTATTCAAATATCAATATTACACATTATTGAGTATGTAATATGTATGTATGTATTCACTTTTTTTTCCCTCTCTCGCATTGGATAAGGCTTTGGCTTTTTTTTTGTATCCTCTCTTGCTTATCCTGAATACTCATATCCTGAATGTTAATCTTTTTTCTGTCTGTTTTCACCTTTTACCTCTGAGGTTGTGCATGATTGAGACAGTAGTAGAATGCTATTATTGTTCCATGCCCCCCCTCGCCTCTTCTCCCACTCTTTCTTTTCTCTTTTCTCTTTCCCTTTTCCTTTTTCTTTCTTTGATCTCGCTTTGGATTAATTAATTAATTAACTAATCTCCCCTGTTTTACCACATCATTATTATTTGTTCCTACTTTCTATTCTACCCATAGGGATAGCTATTAGCTAGTAGCTAGGATATATAGGGTGGAGCTTTCCTATTTACTGGTTGGTGCAGCTCTTAATTTTGTCAACTAGCAAAAGGATCATAAAATAAACAGAGTACAATATGTTTCAGGGTGAGGTTGCTGTCATTTTATTCACATTGCGTGCCCATCTCATATCATACGTGCTCATCATTCATAACACACCACAACTTTCTTTGCCCTGCCTTACTTCTAAACTCCATCTTTATCCAAACATTGTATCATTTTGGTTTTGAAACTCTATCTTAATTATTAATTTTATCCCTAATCTTTTTTCTCAGTCAATTTTATTTCAAATATTTTACATTTTGTTTAATTTTATTTTTTATTAACTTCTTTCAATAAATTAACGATATATTTCATCATAATTTTTAATGAGTTTTTTCAAAAATTTTATGTTAAATGTTATTAATTACGTAGATTTTATTGTTAATATTTAATTAAAGTAATAATAAAAGACAAAATTAACCACAGATTATGGACAAAATTGATAGTTGATATAAAATTTATCGACCAAAAGACACTTTTGTCTTAATTTATTGCACTAATTGATTGGTAATCAATCTAATTTTAATTTTTCATATCAATGAATGATCAATCTATCTAAGTAGTACCAATAAGCCCATAGTGTTACAATCCAAAGATCCCAAACCGGTTGTCTTCCTAAAACCAATGCCCAAAAATTTGACGGGTCATCAATCAGAATCACATATTGATTAGTTTATCTCATTGAACCAATGTTGACCAGGAATAATCATATATCATATATATATATATATATGAACAATAGTTAATTGTTTTCAAAATAATTAATATATTTTATATTACGAGCTTATAAATTATAATACAAGAAACAAGTTAAAGAATACTAAAACAAATAATTATACCGATAATATATTTATAATTTGCAAATCAAATAAACTCAAATAGTAATGTGTATGTATATAAGATATTATTAGATAATCATACAATTTTAATTCTTAATTTTATACTCATAGTTTACATTACATTTCACATTTAAAAAAATTTCCCAAACAATAGATACATTTTAAATCTTTTCATAATTAATAATAAGATGTAAGACTTCAAAAAATATTATAAAGAATTCATTAAAGATTCAATTTTTTTTTTAAAAAAAAACACTTGGTCGGTCAATAAAATTCGTCTCTAAATAATTGAAATATACAATTCAATACCTAAATACTAAATATCACAAGCGTTAACCAAACTTGGTTGGTTTAGTGGTCGAGCTCACTAAATCGTTTAAGCAATTGTCGAGGGTTCGAATCGCGCTTTGTGTATGCAGCAACCAATTGACCAACGACAAATCCTTAAATAGATCACAGATCCGCGGAGAATTAATCCTAGGCCTATCAGGGGATACCTTGAGCAACCCAAAAAAAAACATCACATTGGTCAATAATTTTGTCATTTACTCAAATTCAAAGACAAAAATATATAAATTTAGTACAAATTTAAGAGTAAAAAGTATAAAGTAATTATAATTCAAAGATTAAATCATCAACAGAGACCAAAATGTTGGCAATCATGATATTTTAAGAATCAAATCATATATTTTAATTATTTAGGACAACTACCTCTATGCGTCATTGCATCTATTTGGTAGATTTTTTTTTCTAGATCTTTCACTTCATTGAACTAATAAGGTAATAAATTTCCAGACTACATATTTTTCGGTCAAACTATAGGTATCCCGGCCTATTTGTGTAATAATTTTGACGAAAACTAATCTCACTCGGATCTCAGTAGCCAAACAGGTAAAATCCTCCGAAACTATATATTTAAATTTGTAAGAGCCTATCCTCTTCGTTTAAATTCGTCTGATCTGTAATTTGTATATTTTACTAAAAATGATACATTATATATATATATATTATATGTATATATATATTTGAGCTTAAATATGATAACCTACGCATAAATGGAAGTACAAAAGATATCTGTCAACTTTATTCCGTTAAATTTGTCATGTATAGTAAAATGGTTATTAATTAATCTAGTAATTTTGATCGAGAAAATAAAAAATAAATAACAGAGCAGGGGAAGTATGACACTTTGGGTTCATTGGTGAACCAGATTTTCTTGGTATTTAGAATTTGAGGCTAAGGAGTGAAATGGACGTGGGGCTCACATTCCCATTAGTCCATTACTCCAATTCTAGTTTCTTTTTAATCACCATAAATTTCGACAAAAAAAAAATCACCTAAATACAGTATGATATTTTCTCTTTGTACGATTAAGCTAGAATTTTCACATCCCAGGATATCAAGACTGTAAGCCATATATAAATGAGGATTTTTTTCTTTTACTTATTAAAATCTTGAGATTATCTATAATTATTAAAAATATTAAATATTATCTTATCTAACAATAAAGAATCGGATAAATGCATAACTGTGATAGAGATGGAGTCATGGGCTATTAATATTATCCAACTATTAAAAGTTGATAATTGCTGAGAACTATTTATTGCCAAAGTACTCTTGATGTTTTCTTCCTGTCAATATTACGAGCTAAAAGTTAATGCAGAAACATATATGGACCATTCATACTTTCATAGTTGTAAATCTAAACAAATCCTGAATTTACATAGCAAATCATCAATTACATCAACCATAAAATTAAACTTGACTTTAAGCCATTTCTATAAAACGGACACAGAAATGAATGACCAAAAATAATAACTCAAACGTTAATGTCCTTTTCTTATGTACTTTGGTCCAGACAAGATATACCAAATACCTCCAAGCATATCGAAAGTTTCCACTGCGGTACAAACGAATATTACATATACGAGGGTCATTAATATATAATTATAAGAATTCCCAATATTAAGGGATTATAGGATCTTACATTTCATTTTGAATTTTAATTTGAAAAAAGTAATGTAAAGATAAAAAGCAAACAAACAAGACATGACGAAATTTACAACTGAATATATAATCGTACTGATTCTTAATTGTCTTAAAAGGGGACAAAAAAACAAACAACCCAAAATTGTGGCAAACAGGATGTATAAGCAAAGTTTTTAGATTCTATTGTATGCAAGAAACAATGCATGGAAGTATAAGCTTGAAATTCTGTTGTTGTATCAAAAACAGAAAACAGAAATATGTTGTACATTGCTAAGATATCGTATGCTATTATGTTATACAAAGCCAAGTTCGTTCTGTGGTTGGCCAATATGCCAATATAAAAAGAAATAGACTATAATAATGTTCATGATTAATTGTACCACACATACACACATACCCTGCGAGAGTTTCTCCAATTTCATTTGGTAGTTGAGAAACACAAAATTACATTTAGAGTTTTAAGTGATTAATTTACAGAGTTTTTTTTTTCTAAAAAAATTTTGTAATTAAGAGTAAATGACAACCCAAATCGTTAGGAGTGTTTAAAATCGAACTAAATCAATTTGATCAAATCAAAACAAAAATTGAACTAAACTGAATAATGAGCATTTTGGTTTAGTTAAAAATGTATCAAAATTGATGGGTTTAGTTCAGTTAGTAATTTAGGTATACAATTAATTAAATTGACCGCTAATACTTGGATATATAAATTTTTTTTATTTGTTCTATCGTTGGGCTAAAATATGATTTTGTTTAATTTTTATTATTATCTTTAAGTTGAACATTTAATCTAAATGATTGGTCTCTCATAGTGGGTTTAATACTTGATCTGACAAAGAAATAGAAAAGTATTACTTTTTTTTTAAAAAAATTAACTATAAATTTATCTTTAATTAAAAGCTAAGAAGATTTTTTTTCTCAGTTCCACTCACATATTATGTTGGGGCTACAAGAGAAAATAAGAAAATAATAGACAAGAAATAAAATTTTTAGTAAAAATAGACTGCGTGGTATTAGGCCGAGACACAGATATCTCGCTTTCTTTAAGGTAATTTACGCCCTCCACGGATAGAAACTTTGTCTATAACCCCGGTGTAGTGGTACACGGACGCGTCACCCCCAATATACAACTGCCAAATACTCGCCTGTTTGGTGTGTGTATATATATATGAGTCCAACGGGTGTTTTTGAACTCATATATATATACACACACCAAACAACATGCTTGAGTTCAAAAACACCCGTTGGNAGACACAAGTAGTTTAGACACTCTTACACACTTAGTCTTGTTCATATATATATCAAAAACTCCAACACACTAATAT
Source organism: Chamaecrista fasciculata (assembly GCA_003254925.1). Classification (NCBI taxonomy): domain Eukaryota; kingdom Viridiplantae; phylum Streptophyta; class Magnoliopsida; order Fabales; family Fabaceae; genus Chamaecrista; species Chamaecrista fasciculata. The sequence goes on from QANZ01034063.1 coordinate 45,193, forward strand.
ATATATACACACACGCATGAAAATTTAAAACCAAGCCGTTGGAAAAGTTATTTATCTTTAATAATGTTTATTACCACCGTTTTTATATTCCAACGTATATATATATATATTAATTGTATTAATTGCCCTTCTACACATGTTTTCTAACGTATATAAGAGCAACGCATGACTGTCCCATATTTTCGGTTATGTATTTTATAATAATATACAATAATTTATAATAAAATATCAACATTCCCCCACTTATTATTATAAATTCTCTCACATTTAAGTATTTAATTTGGGTAGAGATAGATTATTATGCATAATATAGATAGCTAATTTGCTTTGAATCTATATTTAGCAAAAATATATATCCTGATCCAGAGCCAATAGTGGTATTCGCCTTGAACTATGACTGCTTAGGGGAGACAAGATATATACCTTGCACATAATAATCCAAGTGCAATATATGAGCCCTCGCCTGCACATTAAACCGGCCTTTGTGCGATCCTGTTTCTTGAATGTGTTTTGAGAATATGCCCTATATATCCTCATAGAAGCGGCCCCACTTCCACATTCAAATAGGTGAATCTGTCTAGGGTGTTCCTGCNGTAGAACATGATTCATGAGGTACACTACTCCAGCTTTTTCCAGTAACCGCTCTGTAAAATGGAAAATGACTCCAGGTCTATCAAAATCTTTTACAATTACAGTATCATATATTGGATCTCCCCTCCAGTTTCATATATACTCCAACTCAAATACTGTATTTGTTCATTTATTTATTTAGCTTGTTGGAAGGATTTGCCAATCTAAACATACACTTTCCAACATGCAAATAAATACCACTGATAGAAAAATAGATAAATATTTAATATTCAACCATGATAAGTTAGTTAATTACTTTAAACATATATAACTTGAAGGGAGAGTAATTAAGTATATATTATATAAAGTAAATTATACTTTGTATTCTGTTCTATAGACCGTTTTCATTTTGATATTATATTTTTTCAAAAGTGACACTTTAGTACCTTGATCTTTGCACTGTTAACACTTTGATACCCAAATTTATTTTTTTGTTAAGTTTTGACGGCAAAGTTTGAGCATCACGTGTACGGTCAAAACATCCAAATGTCAATTTTCCCCTCATTTTTTACGACTTAAACAATAAAATGCTCCAAAATTCTCTAACTTCGAATCTCAATGTTTTTCACGATTTTTGAGTGCTTTAACATCTAAATCGTGAAAAATGAATATTTAGGTATTTTTATTGTGCACGTAATGGTTACGTACAACTTCACCGTCAAAATTTAATCCAAAAATAAATTTAGGTATCAAAGTGTTAACGGTTGCAAAAAATAGGATACAAAAATGTTACTTTTGAAAGAATAGAATATTAAAGTGAAACTGATCCATAAAACAAGGTATCAAAATATAATTTACCCTATTATATATATAGGTTTGAGACAAATAGATTCAGTCTCATGTGTTGGATGAAGCTAGCCCCACATGGTACTGCATGCATCGCATGCACACTCTGTTAAGTACCAAAAAGGATGGAAGATGCACGTTTAAATCTTCTTAAACGTTCAACCACTAAAATTTACTTGATTTGTAATTCCCTCTTAATTAATATTGCAATTTAAAATGAATATAATATCACAAGCTTTCCAAGAAATTATATACTCAATAAACAGAGTATATCCCTAGGCCCAGTTAGCTAGTGAATGAATGAGTTATTAAAAGAGGGAGTGATCAATTCAGCCTTTAGTTCACCAAAGTAAAAGCTGAATTCAGAATGGAAACACTACTTCATGAATTGGGAAGCTATTAATGCTTGCTTAATTAATGACAGACGATAGGTGGCACTCTCTAATAAGAAGTAATTACCATCTCATCCATCCATCCAGGAGAATAACGACCCAGTTTGTGAGCAAAAGTTTCTGTCATATTTATTGATGTCACATTTATTTACTATATCAGCTCATTTATTACAACAATTTTGGTGGGAAGTCTCCAGAATTAACGTGTTAAAAGAAAGAGCTCAAATTAAATTTCAAACTCGCTGAACTTGTCACTTGTCAATCAGATTTTACCAAAGATCCATGTTGGTGACATATTCATGTCACTTAGAATTTGAGATGTTTGTCTTTCCCACTGATGAAGCAACTAATTAATAGAATGAAATGATATTCCAAAAATCAAAGAAGCATCCAATATTTTATTAAAAAATTGTCCTAAAAATATCTGAAAAAAAAGGACTATTACAGATTGTGGATGCATGAGATGAAAGTGGTTGCTGGTTACTACAGAGCAGGGCCCAAAGTCTATTTAATGAGTGGAGCCATCCATTTTTCAACCCTTTAAAAAAAGGAGTGATGACAGTGAAGAGTAACATAACCGTTGGAGTATTATACAAATTTTCATCATATCATTTCTTTACAATATCCATGAGTGAAAGATAATATAATTTCCTTTTTATATGATATTATTGTGGAGGATTGGGCAATTCCTGGTAGCTAGAGAGCAGGACCCCAAAAGAATTGGTGTAATAAATGAGTGGGAGCCATGTATATTTTGTGGAATTGTTAAGAAGGCATATGAACATCATTTATTTATTTTATGTATATATGTGTATGTATGGCATCATTTTCAGTATTCACAGTCACATGCTATTCAGGTGCCACCCATACTTGCCAGTTTTGGGGTCCTCAAGTAGTACTGGTGATGCCAGCTCTACTTTCAAAATTTTCTCTTAACTAATAAAATGAATGGCAAATTATCCCTCACTACCAAAAGTTCAATTATTATTTTTCTTCTCTTCACACATTCATACCGTATCCTTCATTGGTTCTGGGTTCTGGCACCTTCAATTCCTTCATGGCTTCCTGTCCCTCCATTTCATTTCTTGCTTCAATACACTTGCAGCTAGATCTCACTCAACTCTTTCTATCTTTCAGAGTTCTACATTTATTAATTCTTCTTGTCATTGTCCAAAGCTCTGGCATAGCCCAATGAGATCAGGGAACGCAGTCCAAGGAACAAATAAACTTGAAAACATATATACATGTAATAATGATACACCAGAGCTTCGTTTTCATTGACAACTTCTTGCTCCACCTCATTCAGTCATACTAAATAATCCACAATCACCATTTTTAGCTTAACTTTTAGGTCCAAGAGAAATTTAGGTTTTTTTGAGTTCAAGTTAGGTCAATTCACACCCTGATACGGGCTTAAGCCCAAAATATTTAGCAGCAAAGTTTGAGCTTAAGTGTTTGATGAGTATGTGAAGGATTTGGTGATCATACTGCAAGTTTACAAAAAGTTTAAGGGGCTTTATGGGGATCAAGTCCAACCAAGCAATTACAGCGGTACAGTAAGTAAGAGAGCCCTTTATGGCTTTATAACCTTTATTTATGAACATGGTGATGAGAATGGGTCCTCAAGGATCTTCCAAATGCTATGATATGAATGTTTGCTATTTTGGGAATTCCTGCCTCCAAGGACAAAGAAAACTGTCATTTGCCTAATAATCAGAAGCAAAACCAAAAGGAGGCCAAAATAATCAGAAACCAGACTGCATCAAATTGCTTTAGGATGACCTGTTTGAGGTAGTTTTCTTGTTTAGAAAAATTTCAACACTTTCGGCAGATGCAGTAGTTATATTATACAGGTTCTATTATTAAGTTTTTTCAAACAGCAGCCTCTGAAGTAAATTCTAGCAACAATTTCAACACCAGTTGTTGATAGACCAGGTGAGCCTAAATAATGGATTTATGTTTGACAAGAGTACTCACATAATTAACCTAAGAAAAAGCAAGTGTATCAGTATATAACTTGCTCCACTTCTTTTTTTGTCTTATTGTTACCAAGCTCTACAATTCGAGTCAACAGAGCCTCACACATTTCACAAGCATCAGGTTCACTAGGATTTCTCTTCATTGAAGAGTACACCATCCAGGCATGGTCAAGCTTCCTGTCTGGTCTAACAATAACCGATCCCGGGACTAGAGCATCGTGACATGTCATTGGTAGTGGAGGGCACAAATGGCCATGGCAGCAGATACTGGCATCTAGGGGTGAGCATCCTACCCCGCGAGCCCGTGAACCCACAAAAACCAACCCAACCCGTAGTCACTGGCTGGGTTGGGTTGGGTTCAAAATTCTCAACCCGCACACCTGTGGGTTGGTCTGCGGGTTGGAGGTTTATGAACCCAACCCAACCCGCGAACTCGCAAATATATATAATATATATATTTTATAATTAATTTTAATAATATATTATAGAATAAACTAACAATTTGGTCTCTGAAAGATCACTGAGCTAACAACTCGATCCCTAAAATATTGAAATGTATAATTTAAATCCTGAAAAATCAAAGTGGTATACTAATTAGTCCTTTTTGTGGACTAAATAGTTTACCGTTTTAATCTTTCAGGGATTATAAAATATAAATTTTGATCTTTCAGGGACTAAATTGTATATTTCAATCTTTCAAAGACCAAATTGTTAGTTTACTCTATATTATATATGATGCACTTTGCCTAAAAAGTTGAAAAAGAATATGTTATTTTATTGTTAAAAAAAAAAGATTCAACCCGCGGGTTCAACCCAACCCAACCCGCAGCTTTCGGGTNACCCAACTCGCAGCTTTGCGGGTTGGGTTGGTTCGGGTTGAATTTTTAAAAATGCAAAACCCAACCCAACCCAACCCGCATATTGATGTGCGGGTTGGGCTGAGATTTTCCCTCAGCCNTAACAATAACCGATCCCGGGACTAGAGCATCGTGACATGTCATTGGTAGTGGAGGGCACAAATGGCCATGGCAGCGGATACTGGCATCACTACAGGAACTTGGTATCCTGACTGAACACAAAAACCAGACTCTTTAGCCCCAAATTTTGTTAGTGGAATGAAGCCAGGGAAGTTCAGCATGAGCTATGTGTGCCATTGTTGCTAGAACACTAGGAGTAATGCTTGCTTCTGAATGGAAGGAGATCAAAGGGATTTCCAAGGGGAGTTTGTGCTTCATGATGAAATCCTTTCTCTTCTCATATGTGAGATCTTCCAATGCCCTCATGTCTCCCTGAATCATCAGTTGACAGACAAATTAGCACCTAAATGAATACAAGAAAGAGAAAAATAATAATTTGGTCCCCAAGATATATACCATTTTCAAAGTTGGTCCCCTAAGGCCAAAAGCTCAACTGTCTCATTTTCAGTCCTGAAAAAGTATTTTATTGACCTCACATTAAGCTCTTTAACAAGTAGCTGACAAAGATGGGTGACATGACATAACATGAAAATGTGATTGTTAAGTATCCATCTGTCATCAAAACATGCCATAAAAGAACACCATACTACTTTGGTGATTTGTTATGACTTGTTTTAATTGGCATTTAACAGCTATATAAGCTTCAAGTAGGACACCATAACTCGTCTATATTGACTATTTGTTAACTGTCTCTATTAAAGGACAATATTGAAGAAAAACATGCTACTAGGACAACTAAAATGAGACATCCAAATTTTGAGATACCTCATTAAGACTGTATAATTAATTTGAGGGTGGAAATGTCAATTCGTTCAAAATATATATTCATTCTGGAAAGAATTTGGATATAATGACATGAAGTTTTGCACTGCATATTAGAAGTCACTAACACAAAAAAATTAAAAATGTTTCAAGGGAGGAAATGGTGACCTTAATTACTTTGCATATGAGAAGTTCCATGATCCTTTGGGTTTCTTTGTCGGCGATTTGGCCTTCACGAAGTATATCAGAAGCTATGGGGGTGCCACCATGCATATGGACTCTTACCAGTGCTAAACCAGCAACTTTGTCTTTCAGGTCAGACCAATACATGGTCAATGCAGCAGCAGCATCTACTCCACCCTTACTGTGTCCTAGTAGCATCAAAGGCTTTCCAGAACCCCAGTATAGTTCTTCAATGTATAGCTTCAGTTCCCAAGCACTGTGTTCTACTGATTCCTTCGAGGAACTGGAAAAACTTGGAAAGTTATTTTCTATGGTTATAGTGGTTCACCAAAATGGATAAAACTGATAATTGATTACCTCACTATGAACTTTTGCTATGTGGCATGCAAGACCCATCTTTGAAAAGAACCTCTCAGTGGTAACAAAATACAAGGGACAATGATTGCTGAAGAGACCTGTAAAATCCAAAAAGTGAATATTCTAATCTAAACAAGATGGAACAGTAAGTGGACATAAACCGCAAGAATATACCTGGAATCAAAAGGTAAAGGAAGGAATTGGGTACTGAGTGCTCATCATTCCTGCGGAATTAAACCCAAAAATGCTACATGTAATTTGGATATTAAAGCGGCAGAATTTTTATCTGAAGTTCTGGCCTATTAACGAAATGACACAAAGTCATGATCTTCAGAATGATCATGAGAATTATAGAATTGAACTTCAACAGAGATCAATTTTGATTAAAATTTTTTAACAAACTATACCTTATGCACGAAAGCAATTCCAAGAACCTTGTAGCACCATCCTCTACTGGAGGCATTTCGGAAGCATGTTGCAGCCATCCAATATCTTCTGAAGAATCAAGCAAGGCTTCCACACACGGGATGTTGTTCTGAGAATGCAAATAAGAATTTTCTCTGTCTCAGTGTATACAGTAACACATTAATAAGTACAAGTAATACCTCTAGAGTTACTTTTTTGGCTTGAAAAATATAAATATCAATAGAGACTACAAGAAGAATAAAGTGAAATCACAGTTACAAAGAAAAAGAAGCAAACTATAATATTTCTAACAGGTTTCCATCCCACCAGTTTGCTTTTAGAAACCTACTTGTTTACCTGTGAACCTGAGCTTGAGCATCTCTGATGCATGAGAAAAAAATATCTCCATGGAGAAATTGCCAAACTGCAAGCATACTGTAGACCAACTAATGGACTAATGGTAGTGTCAACCTGCACCCAGAAGAATAAAATCCAGTGGCAATTAGTGAAAGTAAAAATAAAATTTAAGGTATTGGTCATTCCACTTCATCTAATAGAAGTATTTAATAAGAGAAATTTAATTTCTGGGCAAAACACAAGCTTGACAATTTGTTTGTATTTCAATTAAAGATGAGGGAGAAGAGATCATTACCCCTTTAAAAATATATAACAGGGATTTAATATTACAGATCCTGTATCTACAAGCAGTATTTCGCTACAATCATCAGCTCCTCCTTCACAGATTTCATGGTTTGAACCACCATTTTGAGTTTGAGACGATGAGCTGCTGGTGTAACTTTTTGTACAATGTACTGCAGAAACAACCACTGGATTGATCACAAAATCTTCTTTCCATCTATCTACATCTCTGACAACAAGATCCTCTGCAATATTTGCATCATCCCAAATGTAGCTATGATATTGCGAGAAAAAAATTCAAAGCTCAAACTGCAGATAACATTCAAAAGTCATAGCTTTTTTTTTTTACTTGTTTTGTGATTAGCAAGAACTTACGATGAATTGTATGAATTGATAACTAATAAAACTTTTCAATCTCAAAAGATATGTGAATATGTCATCCATCCTAAAACGAGGAATCGTGTCAGACTTTGAAGCCCTATTATCAAATACGATCGAGATGTGAAGTATCAATTTTAATTATTCCCTTTATCAAATGTAGAATGAAATGCAGAACCAACCAACCGACATAGGATACATATAAGAAATGCCAAGACTGAAGCCTTCTAGTGTTACATCTCGTTTGATACTATCTAAGACTTATAACGCACAAAAAGCAAATTCAGGACAGTAGAAGCACACCCAGATAAGAGGAAAGCAAAAAGATTATTAGATTAGATGTTCTGAAAAAAAAAAAACAGATAGATACAAGCATGNAAAAAAAAAAAAAAAAACAGATAGATACAAGCATGCAAGGTCAAACCACAAAAGTGAACGCAAAAGATAGAATAGTAAGAATACAGATACCGAGGCTTCCACCTTATAGTGGTAGATTTTTGGAGTCAACAATCAAGATGTCAGCCCTCTGCAAATACAGACACGAGAATTTCTCCATAATCAAGAGCGATATGTGAAATTTATAACTGCGAAAAGGAAGAGAAAGAGAGAGACAAAAAGGGCAGTTTCTCGTGAATGTTTGGAGAAAGCAGAATGAATGAATGAAATTAGTGGAATACAAGGCAGAATGAATGAAAAAATAAATAAATAATAGATGTTGAGAAGCTGAGCCTGAGCCCACCGAATGAAGCAATCGCTCATCATTATCCTGCTCAGTGCTCACTATAATTCAAAATGGTAACACTGTTTATTATTTATTAATTTTGTCCGGAATGGTAGAACATTGGAAAGAAAAAAAAACTACTGCTAAATGGGGTATTAGATGATTGATAGTGTTTTATTCATGACTCATTTTAATAAATTATTTTATTTTTTTACATCATTTAATAATTGTAACAAAAAATATATAGTTGAGAATTATGAAGCTGAGGGATTGAGGTGAATCCATAGATGAGAGATTTTCTTTTTTTAGCCTCAATAGATGAGAGATTGGGAGATGCTTAGGTGGGCTGTGAAGAAGGAAAGGGGCACGTGGAGTGCTCTTTGGGTGGACAAGTCCAATTGACGTTTTGTGAAATTTTGATTTTGATTAACAATACACTCTCTTTTGACCACAAAAAAAATGCAACACTAACCCTTGACCCAAAATAAAGGCAAAACACCCTTTTGTGCCCCTTTTGCAGTAATTTTCAGTTATGCCCCTAACGTTTCATTTTGTTCAAGCGTGCCCTCAATGTGAAACTAACGTTTCAATTATGCCCCCAATTTTGACTAATGCCCATGTGACAATTTTTTTACTTATGTGTCATTTTTTTTGGTCTGACGTGGCATAATGACTGGACATTCATATTTTTTTTTTCCACCGTGGCATGATGACTGGATTTACATTTTTGAACATAAAAATTGAGTAAACTAGCAAATCAGTCCCTGGATTTACATTTTTCATCATCTTCATTTATTTTAGTCCCAAATCCTCAAAATAAAATTATAAAGTGTCTCAAAACTCTTCCAAACATTCCAATTTAGTCCTTAAAAATATTAAAAAATTGCCACATGGGCATTGAGTCAAAATTGGGGGCATAATTGAAACGTTAATTTCACATTGAGGGCACGCTTGAACAAAATGAAACATTAGGGGCATAACTGAAAATCACTGCAAACGTTAGGGGCATAAAAGGGTGTTTTGCCCAAAATAAAAGTTACACGAAGATCATGAGAGGTTGGGTATTGCATTCTAAGGATTTGGATTTTGGCGGTTTGGTTCGGTTTGTGCGACGTTCAAACCAAACCAAACCGTTCATTTATCGGTTTAGTTCGGTTTCACCTTCGGTTTGGTTTAGTTTGGTTCGGTCAATCAGTTTAGTTCGGTTTTGAACACCCCTAATTCTAAGGATTTGGATTTTGGCTACTGATACTAATTACTGAACTCTGAATTTCATCCTGCATTCCATTCCAACCCTTCAACCAGGAAATTGTTAGATGAGTATTATTGATTTAACAAGTAATAATCGCATTATATATGTAACACTATTTTTTTAAAAAAACTACAAAAGATTGAACCTATGCACAGTTGTTAAATTCAAGTATGAATAAAACACATCTGATTAATGGTGACAGAAAAGTTATGTAAAAATGCTTACAACAATGTAAAACATAGATAATCTGGATGTTTACAGGTGGTATAATCTTTACAAGTGGTAAAAAAAAACGGCTAAATTGCATCAAGGCTAAATTTTAAGGGATAATTTATCTAACCTATAGTTCATCCTATATCTTTTCAAAACTTTGAATCAAAGACTTTAGTTGGAAAATTGAAATTTGGTGGATAAAATTCTACCGCTTGTTAATTTCCCAAAATACCCTTATCTTGTATCGTTTTCACCGAAATGCACACAAATGGAGAGTTCAGCGTAACGCAAAGCAATTTATCTTCTTCTCAAATATTGATGGCGCTGAAGTTGGCTATCCAGTTCCCTCTCTTCGCGCCATCCCTTGACCCGAACCCTAATCCCAAGCCATCCACGGAAGTTCGTTTCTCACGGTGGAACAACGCCAACGCCGAGAGATTCAACCACCGCCGACGAACACAGAAGCAAATCGAAGATGATATCCGCCGCGAACGCCGCTTCGACTCCGCCCAAAAGATTGCAAACATGGATGACGCTCCTTCTTCCCCTTCTTCCTCTGCACTTCAAACATTCAAATCCATCGGTACGCCTTCAGCACCTTCAAAACCCTCTATCCCCGGGAAAAAATCAAAGTACTCTAAACCCCCAAAACCTACTGCTACTGCTCAATCTCACCCAGCTTTTAAGTTTTCCAATATTCCCACTCCGAGAGAGAAACCAATTGTGCGTGCACCAGATAATGTTCAAATAGGCGAAGATGGGGTTTCTTATGTCATTGACGGTGCTCCATTTGAATTCAAGTACAGTTACACAGAGACTCCAAAGGTGAAGCCGATTAAAATGCGTGAGCCGCCGTTCGTGCCGTTTGGGCCCACCACGATGCCTCGGCCGTGGACCGGACGAGCTCCGTTGCCTCCAAGCAAGAAGAAGCTCAAGGAATTCGATTCGTTCGTGCTGCCGCCTCCTCATAAGAAGGGTGTCAAGCCGGTTCAGAAACCCGGTCCGTTTCTGCCGGGGACGAGCCCTAGGTATGTGCACTCGAGGGAGGAGATACTGGGTGAGCCATTGACACGAGAGGAGACCGATGAATTGATTCGAGGGAGCATGAAATCCACCAGGCAGTTGAATATTGGTATTTTTTTACACATTCCTTGATTTTGTTTGATAAAATGGGAAAACGATTTTTGGAGCAAAACAAATTTGCTGGAAGTAAATGTAGGGACATTCTTTATTATCTGGGTTAGGCTGCATGCTCTTGATTATTTTGTGCACTGATTTGTCATATCAAGCCATTGCATCCTTGTTTAGTAACCTATGCTTGTGCTTACTTGTATATTTTTAGAATGATACTACTTGTTTGGATTATGGTAATAGCTTATGTTCATTTGTTCATAATGTAAGAAATTTGCGGAACGTAGTTGGTTGGATGTGTTTATATTGACAGAAGGGAGTTAGATAATGTATTCAGTGGGATGGAGAATATTAGAGCCAACGAGATTACTTTTGTCCACTTATTTGGATATTGGGAATAAAAAGTTGACTTTTTTTTTTGTGCCTTCATTTTTTCTGTAATAGGTAGAGATGGTTTGACGCATAACATGCTGGATAACATACATGCTCTTTGGAAGCGGAGGAGGGTGTGCAAGATCAAGTGCAAAGGTGTGTGCACTGTTGACATGGATAATGTGTGCCAGCAGTTAGAGGTCGGTTTTCGTGTTTATATCCTTCGATCCTCCATTCTTTGCTTCCAAGCTTTTTATATATGATAATTATACCAATTCATCTTGGGTTCCTTTGTGTGATTCTTATACTATTAAATTTTTAGGAATTAACAACTTCAGCTTTGCATCTTAATTTGTGCTTGTTGTCTCTGTAATATTTATTTTCAGTTAAACATCATTTCTCAGCTCTTCCTCTAAAGGAAAAGTTGGTCATCGTTTCATATAGGAGAAATTCTCAATTACGTTCTTACAGTCATATGCAACAGTGTTTTAAGGGATGAAAGAACTTTGGATTGGACGCCTGTTCTTTCTACTTAGTCTTTTGCTTATTGCAATTTCCCTGGCTTCTATCAAGAATTTAATTGCTGAGCATTGACTTAGTTGCATTTTCTCTATAATCTTCCCTTATCTTGTTTTATCGCCTTTGTCCCTTGACATTCTTCAATAATAAGAACAAAAAACCAATCATGTATTTACACGTGTTCTTGTTGCATCATGTTATCTGTTTTTCAGGAAAGGACAGGAGGGAAAATTATTTACAGAAAGGGTGGTGTTGTGTACCTCTTCAGAGGCAGAAACTACAATTACAGAACACGCCCTCGCTTTCCTCTCATGCTGTGGAAACCTGTGCCTCCAGTATATCCTAGGCTAATTCAGCATGCTCCAGAAGGTCTTACAGTAGAGGAAGCAACTGAAATGCGTAAGAAGGGAAGGAAACTTATACCCATATGCAAGCTAGGTAACCTCTGGTGTCTGATTAACCTGTAAATAAGGAGAAAGATGATTGTTCTTTCTTCTAGCAAGCTGACATTTTTGCCCTTTCTTTTTCTCTTGCTACAGCAAAAAATGGTGTTTATTGTGACCTTGTGAAAAACGTCAAGGAGGCATTTGAAGAGTGTGAACTTGTTCGTATTAATTGTCAAGGAATGAATGCAAGTGACTTTCGAAAAATTGGAGCAAAGCTCAGGGTACGAGCATTTGTTTTTTTCTCATTTACTTTTGAAGATTATATGACCTAAGATCCTTTTCCTCCCCATTTTGGCTGTTTGGTGTCAAAGGAAGGATTGTCTTGCATGTCATATTTTATTCATATATTTTCTTGATTGTAGGATCTTGTTCCATGCGTATTGTTATCATTCGAAAATGAGCACATACTTATGTGGAGAGGACAAAACTGGAGATCTACTTTATTAAATCCTAAAGATGACCTTGAGGAAGCCCAAAAAAAGGATGTTGACAGTGAAAGTTCCAACACACTGCTTTCTGAATCTAAAGATGTGAATGTAACATGTGAATCCCGAGAGATCAGCATTTCCCCTAGTTCAGAAGATGTGATTAATGAGAAGGATGAGGTTCCATTTCCCATGGATGATACCAACCCATCTGTGACTGTAGTTACTAATGCAGCTTCACTATGTGAGAGAACTGATGAAGATGAAGCCACAGCAGATGTCTCAGGCTCCTATGGTGAGCTAGATCATAGCATGAGTCTCAGTCCAACTATAACCCTATCAGATTATAATAGCTACACTGAAGCCTCCCCAGAAGCTATCAGTGACCATGATCAAATTGAGGCCGTTCTGGATAGTGAAGAGTACAGTGATGGTCTTTCTGCTTCAATTCTGGAATCAGAGACAGAAACTGAGGGCAATTCTAGCAATACCATTAAAGATCCTGCAGCTTGTACAAAAGGGATTCTGTTACTGTTGGAGGAAGCTGTGGAGAAAGGCAGTGCACTTATTTTAGATGAGGAATCTTTGGATGCTGATCATGTTTATCAAAGGTCAGTTGCGTTGGCCAAATCAGCTCCTCCTGGGCCAATCTTTAGGCTTCATGAATTTAGAAAGGTTGTGGTTGAAAAAAGTGAGAATGAGAATCAAGAAAATTCAACTTTGGATTCGGATACTGAAGAATCCATTACTTTGTCAATGAAAGGTAGGGAGAAGAATACTTTGTCAATGAAAGGTAGGGAGAAGAAGAGTTCTAAAATTCGAAGAAAAGATTTTGATGAGCGATGTTTGAATGTAGTGCCACAGGGAACCTTAGGAGTTGATGAACTTGCCAAGCTATTGACATAATACCAATGTACGTTATCTACATGGTTCATTTGTTAGGTTTAATCTGGTTTATTGATTATTGTTTTATTGTGCTTCTATCTGTCTCGCATTACTGATCGTTTTTAATTTTTGGCCAATATTATCGCATTATTGATCAACTTCATTGAAAGTCATTTTTCCTTTTCCATAACTATTGTAAGTCCTAAATTATGATTTTGGCAAAAAAAAAAAAAGTCCTAAANAAAAAAAAAAAAAAAAGTCCTAAATCCTGATCAACAAGACTTAACACAACATTGTTAAAATTTCCACAATATATTGTGATAGCATCGGCCAGACAACTCGCCACCTCCTTAAAAAACAAAAAAAGTTTATACATGTTTCATGAAACTTGATGAAAATGGATATGGGGGAATTGTTTGTAATAAATTGGCAGAGTACACCAGAGAGCTGAAGTTAGATAAGTATGACAACACGCTATTTATTTTTTTTATACATAATATCCTTTTTGTTTATAAATTTATATTAATTTTTATTTTCATCTTCAATATTTTCTTTATTATCAATTATGTTCCCAAGATTTTATATTTTAGTCAATTTTATTTTGACTAACTTTTTCTAATAAATTAACGATAATTTTTATTGTGTTTTTTAATTTAAGTTTTTTGTTCTATCAATTTTTTTTATAAATTTTATTAATTTTACATTACATACATTAGTCACGTAGAATTTATCATTAATATTTGATTAAAATAAAAATAATAAATAAAATTGATCATATTAGTGTAAAACTAGGAGACGAAAAAGATATTTTTGTCTTTTTTTAAATCATAGTAAAAAAGAAAACTTTTCTACTTTAAGGGTGCGTTTGGTATACGAATTATTTTTTTATTCTCGGGGAATCACATTCTCATGAATATAAAAATATCTTTTTGAATGAGTTAAAACAGTCGTAGATTAATCCTATGAATATTAGGATCATGTGTTTGGTTCAACTTTGATAATCCTGGGAATATTTGATATTTTTCCAAATATGTCCTCGACTTTTTATTCTCAAATAATAACTTATCAAATGCAAAAATTTTTCAAAACAATTAATAAGAAAACTTTGAAAAAATGTTCTTTATTTTTACATCATTGATGTTTTGTCAAGAAAATACGATTTCAAAACTAATGTCATAATTTCTAAAATTAAAAAATAGTCTAAAAAAATTATCGCTCAAAATATAACTATAATTGTCAAATTATTTAAGTTTGATAAAGAGAATTAAATTAGTCATTTTAGGTGGACCAAAATAATCTCATCCCATGGGATTAGACTAATCCCACCTTAGCGGGTAGGATTAAAAAATAGCTATTTTAGAAAATTATACTATTGCTGGGAATAATATTCCCGGAACTAATTTTTTAATCCCTGTACTAAACGCAAAATAATCTATGCCGAAACTCTTATTCCCGGAACTATTTTTTCAATCCTACTACCAAACGTCTCCTAATAGAAGACTTCCCATATATTTTTATAATTATTGTCATTAATCATGATCATATATTGTTGGTGCCCCTACCAAACGATTGTAGAAAACTAGAGAGTATAACGAACATAAGAATTATAATAAAGTGGCAAAAATGTTAAGTGGAAAATAATTTTGGGACGGCGTGGAAAATAAATGTCATTCGAAAGTTGAAACAATAATAGAGCCATAGAGGAGAAAAAACACATAAGTCATAAGAAAGGGAAAGAAACAAACTGTACTAAAAAAGTCAAAATAAATTATGCAAGAAGACTTGTTTTGTTTTCTTTTAGTGACGCAAGAAGAAAAAGCAACTAAAAAGTAAAAAAGTGAAGCAAAATATCCGAACAATTCATAAGAACGTGTATAGACTATAGACAGACAGCGCATTAAACATCGATTGGCTTCCCATCTATCGGGGTTCCATGAGATGGCATTGCCTCACTCTCGCTGTCCATTACAAACCTCTTCCAAAACCAGTGCTTTTGGAATAGAAGATAGATCTCCTCAATCGGCACCTGCTTCGTCTCCGGCAAGAACAAGTAAACCACACAGCTCATAAACACAATCAATGACGCAAACAGCAAGAATATGCCATACTTGAGATGACACAGTGACACCAGAAAAAACTGAGCCACAATGGCTGTAAAGATCATGTTCACACACACCACCACACTCTGTGCCGATGACCTTATCTCCAATGGAAACAGCTCACTAGGAACCAACCATCCCAAAGGACCCCATGACCTTCCATAGGCCAACACGAACAAGAAAATCACTATCACCAAAAACGCACTCACCCCTCTTGAAAGTTCCTGCCCATGCCCAAAACACAAAGCCAAAACCACAGCCACTGCCACCATATACGTGATCATTTCAGCACCAGCTTGCAAGAAGAATTTCCTCCTCCCAAATTTGTCCACTAAGAACATAGAGATAAGGGTTCCAATTAGCAAAGCCCCACTTGATATCAGAGACGAAAATAGAGAAGCCCCTGAACCAAATCCTAGGCTCTGAAATATCACAGGCGCGTAAAACAGAATCGAATTGTTCCCTGTTAGCTGTTGAAACGCCGGAATCGCCAACGCTCCGATCACAAATTGAGGTCTATACTTCCTGCTTAACAGATTCTTGAAAGGGTCCTTAATGGCTTGAGCCTCCTTGCTCGCATCAACCAGATCTTGAAACTCTGCCTCTACTTTTGGGGTTCCTCTGATTCTTTCTAAAACCTTCCTCGCTTCTTCCAATTTTCCTTGCTCCACGAGACTATTTGGTGTCTCGGGACAAAAAAGCCCTCCCAAAAGCATCAATAACGCCGGAACGCAGGCTAACCCTAGCGAAATTCGCCAGCCGTTGGGATGAACTTTCTCGGTGGCGTAATTGATGAGATTCGCCACGAGGATTCCGAAGCAGGTTGTGAATTGGAACAATTGGTTCACTGCTCCTCGGATTTTCGCCGGCGACATCTCCGAGAGGTACAGCGGGACGGCTTGATTGCCGAATCCGATGCCGGCGCCGAGGAGGATACGGCCGAGGATGAGCATGAAGACGTTGACGGCGGTGGCGTTGAGGATCGCTCCGAAGAGGAAGCTGAGAGAACCGACGATGATGCTGGCTTTTCTTCCCTTGCTTCTGGTTAAGTGAGACGCGAAGAATGTCATCACCAACGCCGAGAAATACAGAGACGACGTGAACAGTGTCAGAATCTGGTTGTCGTATTTACAGTAATCTGTCTCGTGTGGATGCTTGTGCTTCCTCTCGTACACGTCAGGGAAGAATTTTATCAAGAAATCATCCATGGATGTTACTCCTCCTGAATCATCATCATCAAAGCCTCAATTTCTCATTAGCATAATACTTCATATCTTTTTATTAATTAAAATAACAAAAGAACAATTTATTATTGAATTTCAAATATAGCAATCACGTTTCTCAACATTCCAATCTGACGCTGATAATATCTGTTTTTTTAAGTAAACACATAAACAAATAATCATGCATCCAGTGTGTTACCAAATTCAGGCCTCGATTCCAGAAAACGCATTCAACTGAGATTGTTTTTTTTTTTAAAAAAAAAAACCCTATGCAATCACTTGCTTTCACATAAACATCAAGTTTAACAACAACGATCACCAGAAAAATGCAAACAGAAGATTAAACCTAACAAAAAAAAAATCTGAATATAAATAACGAAACAGAGATGGCGAGTGAGAAAATTAAAGAGACCTGAAACACCGAGATCATAGCCGAAGAGAGAACCACCGAGAGCTCCAACGATACAACTAAAAATCAAATAGGAAGTAATTTTGTACTCATATAACTTAGCTCTATCGCTTATACTGCCTCCACCAAATCCTCCAACAGCCATTGCTCTCTCTCTCTCTTTCTCTGTATCAGCCAATGTTGGCTTCAACACCTAATTAACGATCTTCTAAAACGTATAAAACGTATCAAGTTAATGGCTCACGCCGATTATATAGAAAAGCAGAAGAGTTCCACTAACACAGGGACTCCTGACTCACGTTAAATATATGATTATCTTCTACCAAATTTTCTTAATTAATTAATTAGTATTACTATAATAGTGGAAAACTATCAAGTGCTGATGTGATGATATTGGCAAATTAAAAAGATTCTATTTATCCGATCATCAATTCAAACCTAAAACGGATTAACCAAATATATATATATATATATAGATAAAGAAAAGGCTTAAGTGCACTTTTGGTCCCATAACTATGACAAAGGTTTCATTTTGGTCCCATAACTTTTTTTATTGCAATTTTGGTCCCATAACTTCTCAAAAGGTTCCACCGTTAGTCCCTTGGTGAATTTCATCCATATTTAACCGTTAAGTATGACGTGTCATAGTAACTAGGGTCATGATGTGGCAAAATAAGATGAAGTGGACTGAAATAGGATCTATATGCAACATATTAAAACTTATGTATACCCAACCACAAAATATACAAAGAGTGGTACTGACAGGGACCAATTTGGTGGGGAAGAAGAGACTTCAAGCAAAAGACGCCGATGAAGTCGATGGGATCCTTAGCCAGAGTCGAACGACCAAAGCGGCGGCTACGGCGAATCAGGAAGCGGAACGAGGAAGAGGAAGTCCCGTTGGGCGACGAGGAAGAAGAAGTACCACTCTTTGTATATATTGTGGTTGGGTATAGATAAGCTTTAATATGTTGCATATAGATCCTATTTCAGTCCATTTCATCTTATTTTGCCACATCATGATCCTAGTCACTATGCCACGTCATACTTAACGGCTAAATATGGATGGAATTCACCAAGGGACTAACGATGGAACCTTTTGAGAAGTTATGGGACCAAAATTGCAACAAAAAAAGTTATGAGACCAAAATGAAACCTTTGTCATAGTTATGGGACCAAAATTGCAACAAAAAAGTTATGGGACCAAAATGAAACCTTTGTCATAGTTATGAGACCAAAATTGCAACAAAAAAAGTTATAGGACCAAAATGAAACCTTTGTCATAGTTTTGGGACCAAAAGTGCACTTAAATCTAAAGAAAATAACTATGATATTTTAGATTTTTTTTCTCTGCCTACGACTCTAGGTAATTAAACTTGAGATAAGTTATTCAATTTTTCATTTAATCTACATGTGCTGACTGTTAACGTTTATCCAATATATAAAGAGAAAGGATTAGGTGCATTAATTTAAATTTTACTTTTAAACAGCTCATATTAAAATCTTTCTTCGGTGAATCAATAACAGCTATTTAAAATTTAAAGTTAAAATCATTTTTTTTAATTATTTAATTTTACATTCTTTTCTAGTTTTATTTTAAAATTTATTTATTGTCAATTTTATTTTAAATATTTTATTTTTTAGCTAATTTTATCTTTTGCGCTAACTACATCTAATAAATTAAAGTAAATTCTAATGTGACTTATTGCATGCAATGTCAAATTGTTGAAAAAAAAAATTTAAATCTTGACTTAAATGAAAATTATGTGATGTTTATTATTAAAATTTAAAACATCATATGAAGTTAGGGGTTATGATACTAAAATGTAAAATTTTAAACTTACAAAAAAAAAATGTAGAACTTTAGAGATAAAACTAATGGTGAACAAAACTAAGAATAGAAATAAAAATTGAGGTAAAGTTTAAAGAAAATATTTTTTTTGCCAAATTTAAAGTAAATGATTAGGATATGCCTATGTAGAGAAGTTTGAAAAAGGAACAAATATAATTATATTAACAATTTCTCGATTTTACAGCAAATAAATAGGTGAAAATAGCAATATAAATGTAAAATCTTTTAAATTTTTAGTAAATATCTCATTGTTGACAATCTCTTAGATTATTAGTTCTTTTGTGGACCTTTTAATATGAGAAAAAGATTTTAAAAACTTAAATCTGCATACATAGAAACGTGATATAAAACTAAATAGAAAAAACTAGATGAAATTTTTGAAATTGGTGATAAACAGATAATTGGGAAGGTTCAAGGGACAACTCATAAAATTTTATAGTTCAAGGAGCTATTTGTAAAAAAAAAAAAGATATTTGCAAGGTTTGATAATTTTAACTTATTTGTAACTAGACCATAATTAATGAGAGGTGTTTATTAATTTTAATAGTTAAATAAAATAGGAAATATTTAGAATTAAATCATATAGTCGAAGAACAATTTACAAATTATTTTCTTTTGTTAAAAAAACTATTCTTTTGCACTTGTTAAATGTTATAACTCAATTAGTGAATTTTACTTACAGGTGGCAAGTGTTGTGGAATATGTGGACTTAAACAAATTTATTTATTTATTTTGTTTATTCTATGATTAGAATAGGGATATACATTACATCATGATTTTGAATAAGAAGAGAGATTTAAAGAAATAATATATCTATATGCATTCTATTAATAGTTGAGACAGAGATGATGTATAATAAACTATACTATGTCTTTCTACTAGTATTAATCAAGAATCCTCAGAAAGTGAAAAGGATTTTGTAATATATTTGAAATATGCACACATTTGAAAATTGACTCAAGTCAAGGCTTTTGAAATTAAACTTAATACGACATGTGAATTTTTCTTGGAACATCAATTCATTAATCTTATCTTGCCCTCTTGCAAATTATCATCACTAAAATGTATCTTAATTACCTTGTTAGCAATGTTCATCAAGGGCAACAAGTATATATCGAATTGAATGAAGTCCTGGCTCAGTTATTAGTATCGGTTCAAGTATATATATGGAGTAGCCGAGCTAGTAGTCCTATACCAAATGACATAGATTCATTGTTCATAATTCCCAAACATGTAGAAAATAATGTTTTTATATATATACACAGTTAGAGTCAGTTACATGGGGTTAATATGATGAGTTTTGATAGATAGATACATATAATGTCAGAACTCAGAAGCTGTTGTAGGATGGATATACAAGACAATAGAATCAGGCATGAGAAGCCATGTCGTTTTGGTCTTCTTTTACAATTTTCTTCCAGAACCAGTGATTCTGAAAGAGAAGATAGATCTCCTCGATGGGGACTTGCTTAGTTTCGGGAAGGAAGAAGAAGACAAAGCAAGTCATGACGACAATGAGAGCAGCAAAAAGCAAGAAAATTCCATATTTGAGATGGCAAAGTGAGGTTAAAAATAACTGTGCCACCAATGCCGTGAAAATCATGTTCACACACACCACTATGCTTTGTGCTGCTGATCTTACTTCCAATGGAAATAGCTCACTAGGAACTAACCACCCCAAAGGACCCCATGATCTTCCAAATGCTAACACGAATAGGAATATCATTATCACCAGAAACACACTTATCCCCTTTGATAGCTCTTTCCCTTTTCCAAATTCCAAAGCCAATGCCACTGCCACTGCAACCTATATATATACACACATTTATTTGGTTAATTATAGACAAAGTAAAAAAAATCCATATATATTATTATTAAGGTCAAAGTGCAAATTGGAATGAAATGGGTTGTTCTGTTAAAAAAGATGGTCAAAGTGCAAATTTGGTCCATATCATTTGCTGAGTTCCCACTTTGGTCCTGTATCTTTATAAAATGTCCCAAATTGGTCCCATGTCTTTTGATCAAGTTGCAGAATTGGTCTCATATATTTGTAAAAGGATCAACCTTTAATTCATCATTTTGTAAAGATATAGGACCACTTCTGCACCTGACCCAAAAATATAGAACTAATTCTGCAATTGACCCAAAGATATGAGATCAAATCTGCGACAAAAAAATATATGGGACTAAATTGGGAACTGACCCAAAGATATAGGATTAAAAGTGCAACAAAAAAACATATAGGACCAAATTGAGAACTCAACAAAAGATATAGGACCGAATTTGAAGTTTGACCAGTTATTAATTAAGACTTACCATGCAGCATATCATTTGAATTCCAGATTCCAAAAAGAAAGCTCTCCTGCCATACTTGTCAACAAAAGCCATGGATATGAAAGGTGCTAGGACGAGTGCAAGACTAGTGATAACAGAGGAGTATAGTGCTGCCCCAGAGCCAAAACCCAAACTCTGGAAAATCACAGGACAATAGAAGAGAATAGAGTTATTCCCGGTTAGCTGCTGGAAAGCTGGAATAGCCAACGCCCCAATCACCAATTGAGGCCTATTTCTCTTAAGCAACAAATTCTGAAATGGGTTCTTTATTGCTTGAGCCTCCTTGCTTGCCTCCATCATGTCCTCGAATTCTGCATCCACGTTTGTGGTTCCCCTAATTTTCTCCAATATCCTTCTTGCTTCTTCCACTTTCCCTTGTTCTACCAGACTGTTTGGCGTCTCGGGACAGAACAATCCTCCTATGAACATTAACATCGCTGGAACAGCTGCTAATCCCAAGGATAGCCTCCACCCCCATGGATGTATCTTCTCTGTCCCGTAATTCACTAAATTAGCCACCAGAATCCCCAAACACGTCGTTAGCTGAAATAGCTGGTTCACTGCTCCTCTTACTTTTGCTGGCGACATTTCCGAAAGATACAGGGGAACAGCCTACACGTACGTGTATGTGTACATATTAGCCTTTTTGATAATTAAAATAGTGTAAATTCCACTTTGGTAACCTGAGATATGGACCAGTTCCACTTTGGTATCCCGTTCTTTCAAAAATAACATTTGGATACCCTGTTCTATTTTCCATTAGCACTTTAGTACTAAATTTTTTTTCCATAACCTTTTTGAAAAGCACATGCAAGTCATGTGTATGGTCAAAAACACGAAATACATCATCCTAACCTCATATTTCATGATTCAGCCTCCAAAAAACACGATTCAGTATGTATTAGAATGCAAAAGATTTCATGTGTTTTTTTTAGGCTGAATTGTGAAATATGAGTTTAGGAGGGTGACTTATATGTTTTTGACTATACACCTGACCTGGAAGTGTTTTTTTCTATATAAAGATAACAAAAAAAGAGTTTTGGATACAAAAGTGTTAACGACGAATAGAACATGATACTAAAATATCATTTTTGAAAGAATATAGTGCCAAAGTGAAACCAATCGGTTCGTCAAGGTTCCAAAATGTAATTTACCTATTAGAATATGTGCATGTGATTAATTAAANGAAGGCCGAAGGATGTGAGTAAGGGTAGCCCTGGAATTTTGAAAAGCCCTTATTTTGTCGAGCTTCCATTTGACGATGATAAGGAACAGTGTAGCGCCATTGTTGTCAGACAACCTAGGGCTTATGAATATGAGTTGTCTAAGAGCTTACAGGGAGTCAGTCTTAAGAGGAAACTAGAAGATGAGCTAGATTGCGTCAAGAAGGTGCGAAGGGCTCTTGAGAGTTCTTTTAATGATGAAAAAGGCGAGCTTGCCCCTTCGGAGAGTTTTTTGGTGTGGGTAATTAAGGCTAGTCCTAAGCCTTCTGGGGGAATCAAGAGTGAAAGAAGAAGTTCCAAGAAAAATTCACATGTCGTATTAGATCGATACAATTAATTAGTTGAAAAAACAAAAATTTGTTTGATGTTAATTTATGTGAGGATCAATTTGTTCAATGTCTACACTAGTTAACGAAATGTAATAAACTATGAAGAATATAACAACGGGTTGTATAAAGATATTCACTGGCATTAATTGACAAACCTTATCATCATCAGTTGATCTGTTAAACTTGAGATAAGTTATTCAAATTTTCAATTAATCTACATGTGTTGACTGTTAAGTCTTAACGTTTATCCAATATATAAAGAGAAAGAAATAGGTGCATTAATTTGAATTTTACTTTTAAACAACTCATATTAATATTTTTTTTTGGTAGATCAATAACAGATATTTAAAATTTAAAGTTAAAAGCATTTTTTAATTATTTAATTTTACATTCTTTGCTAGTTTTATTTTAAAAATTATTTATCGTCAATTTTGTTTTAAATATTTTATATTTTAATTAATTTTATCTTTTNAAATATTTTATATTTTATTTAATTTTATCTTTTGCGCTAACTACATCTAATAAATTAAAGTAAATTCTAATGTGACTTATTGCATGCAATGTCAAATCGTTGAAAAAAAAATTAAATCTTGACTTAGATGAAAATTATGTGATGTTTATGATTAAAACTACATATGAAGTAAGGGCTTATGAAGCCCTGTACCCTTTGAGAGTTTTTTTCCCTCTCTTTTGTGAGAGTTTTTTGCTATAGGGTTTGCTTGGTGTGATAGTTTTACTTTTTCGATTGGTTTCGTGTGATTGTTTTGTTTTTTAATCTGTGTCCTGTGCTGTGCTCTATTTTTTAGTGACTGATTGTTGTTTGTAGGTATGGAGGTGGATAACAGAGAGATAGGAGCAATAGGTGATGATGGAGATGGCTTGGATTTCGACTGGATTGACCCGGTTAGAAGCAATGTGAGAGATAGGACGCTTGTTTGTAGGCTGGTATCTGATAAGTTCATCAACAGGAATACAGTAAAATCAATGATTATGAAGGCGTGGGGTTTTTTTTGAAGGGGTTGGGGATAGTGGATGCGAGTGATAATGTGTTCTACTTCAATTTTGAGCGAGATGAGGATTGTGCTAGAGTGCTCAGTGGTAGACCTTGGATGATCATGGGGTTTCTTCTTATGCTAGAGAAATGGACACCAAGGCTTACGCTGAAGGAGCTGGGACTTAACTTGAGTCCCTACTGGCCAGGTACAGCTCCATGGTCTCCCTCTGGAAGGTTTCAGTGTGAAGAACATCCTCAAGTTGGGAGACAAGCTGTGGAAGATCCATTGATTGAGGGCAGAATTTGCAGAAACTTTCTGAGGGTCAAGGTACTAGTTGATATTAATGATCCTTTCTGTACTGGCATTGCTATTGCACGCCCTAATTTACCAAGAATCTAGGTTGAGACAAGATATGAGAAGTTACAACACTTTTTCTTTAAGTGTGGTAAGCATGGCCACGATCAGAAATCTTGTAAGGAGAAAGTTGGAGATAAAGCTATTGGCCCTTTTGGGGCTTGGTTGGGAGTGAAACCGGTGAGGAGCAGAGGTAGAATTCTGATCTTTGACGACGACGGCGATGATGTTTCAACTGAAGCGTCTGAGGGAGGATTGGAGTGTGAGGCACACGCAGGTGAGGNCAAATAACACATAAATAAAATGATTGGCCCTAGGGCACAATCTCCATCAGTTTCAACTGAAGCGTCTGAGGGAGGATTGGAGTGTGAGGCACACGCAGGTGAGGCGCGTGAGGAGGGTAGCCAGGGGTCTAACGACCTCCATAACAGATTGTGTTCGCCTAATCATTGGGGAAGCTTCGAGAATGATTCTGGTAAGGCAATCTCGAATAGTGAGCTGAAACATGGCACCATGAGGCACGTGATGAATGATGAGGTCAGTAGCCCTTTGAAGAAATTGTTTGGAAAGGAGCATGGGGAGTCAGCAACTGGTGACTTGTCTTTTATAGTTAACCCTTCTTTTCTAGTTGGCCGACCCATTGCTGTCAGCTCTGTGAGCCCAATGGATTGTATGGTTCGGACCAGAAGGATAAGGGGACTAGGTTGGACCGTCTCCCTTCTATGAGCCCGAAGAGGAAAGTCCTTATTAGAAGAAGGCCGAAGGATGTGAGTAAGGGTAGCCCTGGAATTTTGAAAAGCCCTTATTTTCTCGAGCTTCCATTTGACGATGATAAGGAAGAGTGTAGCGCCATTGTTGTCAAACAACCTAGGGCTTATGAATATGAGTTGTCTAAGAGCTTATAGGGAGTCAGTCTTAAGAGGAAACTAGAAGATGAGCTAGATTGCGTCAAGAAGGTGCGAAGGGCTCTTGAGAGTTCTTTTAATGATGAAAAAGGCGAGCTTGCCCATTCGGAGAGTTTTTTTGGTGTGGGTAAGGCTAGTCCTAAGCCTTCTGGGGGAATCAAGAGTGAAAGAAGAAGTTCGAAGAAGTCTGAGGGCAGGCTGAAGAAATTTATTAATGCACCGCAAAATTGGGTCGATGTTCCTATTGTAGTGGATGGCGAGAAGAGCAGTTATGAAAAAGGAACAAAAATAATTATATCAACAATTTCTTGATTTTACAGCAAATAAATAGGTGGAAATAGCAATATAAATGTAAAATCTGTTAAATTTTTAGTAAATATCTCATTATTGCGCAATCTCTTATATTTTACTATCTTTGAATTAGTTCTTTTGTGGACCTTTTAATATGAGAAAAAGATTTTAAAAGCTTAAATCTGCGTACATAGAAACGTGATATAAAAAAAAACTAGTTGAAATTTGTGAAATTGGAGATAAACATATAATTGGGAAGGTTCAAGGGACAACTCATAAAATTTTATAGTTCAAGGAGCTATTTGAAAAAAAAAAAAAAGATATTTGCAAGGTTTGATAATTTTAACTTATTTGTAACTAGACCATAATTAATGAGAGGTGTTTATTAATTTTAATAGTTAAATAAAATAGGAAATATTTAGAATTAAATCATATAGTCGAAGAACAATTTACAAATTATTTTCTTTTGTTAAAAAAACTATTCTTTTGCACTTGTTAAATGTTATAACTCAAGTAGTGAATTTTACTTACAGGTGGCAAGTGTTGTGGAATATGTGGACTTAAACAAATTTATTTATTTATTTTGTTTATTCTATGATTAGAATAGGGATATACATTACATCATGATTTTGAATAAGAAGAGAGATTTAAAGAAATAATATATCTATATGCATTCTATTAATAGTTGAGACAGAGATGATGTATAATAAACTATACTATGTCTTTCTACTAGTATTAATCAAGAATCCTCAGAAAGTGAAAAGGATTTTGTAATATATTTGAAATATGCACACATTTGAAAATTGAATCAAGTCAAGGCTTTTGAAATTAAACTTAATACGACATGTGAATTTTTCTTGGAACATCAATTCATTAATCTTATCTTGCCCTCTTGCAAATTATCATCACTAAAATGTATCTGAATTACCTTGTTAGCAATGTTCATCAAGGGCAACAAGTATATATCGAATTGAATGAAGNACCTTTGAAGAAAGTCTCCTCCATTTGGTACCTGTCATTCTCACAATAATAAAAAAGCAAGGTAGGACATCCGTTATAAAACCGGAAGACAATGAAAACATTTTTCTTTTTAATTTTGAATCTTTCACCCGCAATAAGAATATCTCCATCCTTCCATCTATCCAAAACCCCACTGCTACACTTGTTGTAGTCATTGCTTATGTTGTTAATTCTTAGATCACCAGCAGCAAGATCAAAAAGCTTTGTCTTTGAGATTTGATTGGTCCAGATATTAATAATAGTCTCCACTTCAGGCTTTTCCATTCTGAATCTAACTGCATTGCGATGAGTATAAATAGCCCAACAAAACCAGAAGACATGTTCTGTGAGATTAGTATACTGCAGGTAGTCATGCTGTTCCTCTAAGAAATAATAGATCCATTCTTTGAAATTCCTAGCACGGATCTGTTCATTCTTCAGTCCCAGCGGAGAACTAAACCAAGCTGCTCGCGATACAGGGCAGTTAAAGAAAAGATGGGATTCATCTTCAATCACCTCACACCCAAAAACACAGGTTCCTTCGATTTTGAAGTTTTTCTTGAGAAGATTCACACCAATGGGAAGACTATTATGAATGCACTTCCACATAAAGAGAGAAAGCTTGGGGGGAAGATTTGCTTTCCAAAGGATCGACCAATCTAAATTGGGGATTAGATTTTCTTCATTTCTGCTATTTAAAATCTCCCTATATGCACTTTTAACAGAATAGGAGCCATTCTTACCTTTGGTCCAAATGATGTCATCCATTCTGTCCGTATGTGAGATTGGGGTCCTAACTATGTCTCTGGAAATAGCTTCACTGAACATGTTTGAAATAGTCTCATATTTCCAATTATACCTGTTATCGATCAGGTCAGCAACCGTTTTAATTCCCTGAATTTCCTGAGCAGGTTGAAACCAGAGCTTGCTTCCAATAGTAATATCTTTACCATTACCGACTCGCCACCTGCAATCTTTGACAATTTCTTCCGCCCTTCTACATATAGCTCTGGCAAAAGGGGAGGACAGGGAGTTGGTCTTGAAGATCATGTTATTATTGTCATAGCAATATTTTGCTATAAAGACTTGAGAGAGTAAAGATTTTCTGTTATGGATTATTCTCCAAGCCTGTCTTCTCAGTAGGGCTTTATTGAAATCACTGAATTTCCTAATCCCAAGACCACCTTTATGTTTAGGTTGGCAGATTTTGTTCCAAGATATCATATGAGGCGTTTTGGGGCTTTGATGATTGCCCCAAAAGAAATTGGCCACCACAGAGTCACATTGTTTGGCTTCCCGATCAGAGAAGGAGCAGTAAGAGAGATGGTACACCGGGATGGAAGCGAGAACAGATTTGATAAGGACAACCCTGCTAGCCTGAGATAATAACCTAGCCTTCCACCCAGCCAATTTCTTCTGAAGGGTTTCATAGACATTTTCAAAAGTCTGTCTACTTCTAGTATCCCCATCAATGAAACTTCCTAGATATTTATTAAATCTCTCCACTTTCTTTAAAGCTGAAGTTTTACAAATCATCTTTTGAAACCTATTGGGAGTATTGGGGCTGAAAGTAATGTCCGATTTAGAAGTGCTAACAATTAGTCCAGATGCATTCCCAAAGGTGGAGAAAATCTCTTTAAATTTGTTGCACGAGACTAAATCTGCTTTAAAGAACAGAAGAATGTCATCAGCATAGATGAGATGGTTTATGGGGGGAGCCTTTCTAGATATCTTGATGCCTTTCAAAGACCCCTCCTGTTGGGCTTTGATTAACATGCCTGAAAGCACATTCATACAGAGAATAAACAAGTACGGGGAAATTGGGTCTCCTTGTCTTAAGCCAGCCTTAGGATACAAGGGATCAGAAAGATTTCCATTGACCTGAACTCTGAAAGAAGTTGTAGTGATACACTGGGAAATAAGCTGAATCCAGTGGTCAGGGAAATTCATTTCTTTAAGGACGGCCAACAGGAAATCCCAGGAGACTTTATCATAGGCTTTGAAAAGGTCAATTTTAAGACCAGCCCAAAATCTTTTCCCCTTCCTGCACCTTCTAATATATCTAATGAGCTCGTGGGCCACTAGGATGTTATCACTTATCAGTCTCCCTTTGGCGAAGGCGTTCTGGAAGGGTGTTATAACTTCATTCATTATCCCTTGAAGCCTGTTAGCTAGCGTCTTGGAGATGACTTTATAAGCTACATTGCAAAGACTGATAGGTCGAAAATCCTTAAAACTTTCTTGATTATCCCCTTTAGGTATTAAAGTGATAATGGTTTGATTAAGTGTTTTAAGGAGGAAACCCCTATTAAGAAAAGAGGCGACCATATCAATAAGGTCCTTACCAACAGTTGGCCAAAACTCCTGGTAGAAGATAGCAGGTATTCCGTCAGGTCCCGGGGTCTTATGACCATTGAGTTGGAAAAGGGCACTTTCAATTTCCATAACAGTAAATGGTTTATTGAGAGCGTTCAAATGATCAGCTGAGAGTTTAACAATTTGAGCTTCTTGAATAATTCTGGATTGAGCTTCCTTCGTACATCCTTCAGGGGCAATGAAGAGATCTTGGAAGTAGTTAGAAGCCGCCTGCATGATATCCTTTTCACACCAGTTCCAATTCCCAAGCTGATCTTTGATGGCCACAATTCTCGATCTGCTTCTTCTTTGCTTAACCACTGAATGAAAATATTTAGTATTCCTTTCCCCATTTATGAGCCACATTTGTTTAGCTCTTTGGGCCCAAAAAATTTGTTCACACTGAAGTAGAAAAGTGAGCTTAGCTCTGAGACCCCTCTCCTTGTTATATGTTTCTTGATTGGGGAGAGTAGTAATCTGAGCCTGAATGATGTCAAGATTTTTTTCCGTGTCCCTTATCTGAGTTCTCATATTACCAAAGTGGTGTTTATTCCACCACTTTAGTTCCTTGGTGGTCGCTTTAATTTTCTCACAAAATTTATAAGCGACAGACCCCTGTGTAATCCTACTCTCAGTCCAGGCTTCATTTATAATCTTACCACACTCCGGGTGTTTTAACCACATCTCCTCAAACAAGAACCTTCTGTTTATTTTTGAATCCGGTCCTTCCGTGTGCAGAAGAATAGGAGCATGATCCGAACCAGCAATGGGCATGACCTCTATCCATGTTTGGTCAAATAGGGACATCCAACTTGGATTGCACCAACCCCTATCTAGTTTTTCATAGATCCTTTGACCCACATTCCTATTATTACTCCAGGTGAAATGGTTTCCTTTAGAAACAATATCAATGAGATTTTTTGCTTGCATTATTCCTAAAGGTTTCTTATAACTCTTAGCCTTTGAGCTCCCTGCCCATTTATCCTTTTGGAAGAAGACTTGGTTAAAATCACCAATAAGAAGCCATGGATTAGACATCGGATTCACAGAATCTATGAACTCCCACAATCTCTTTCTTTTGTGTTTTTTGGGGGGGCCATAAATATTAGAAAACATGATAATAGTAGCGTTGGGAAGGTGGAAATACCCATGAATCCAGTTCTTACATTTCGATATAAGCTGGAATACAAATGGACTTCGCCAAAATATAGCCAAACCCCCACTTTTACCCTGTGAGTCTACATTAACCACATGATCAAAACCTAAGCTATTGCACAAAAGAGACAACTTATCTAGAGAACACTTTGTTTCTTGCAGGCACAAAATATCAGGACTACACCTAAGGCAAATACTCTTAAGTCTGTTTTTTGCCGAGGCTTTGCCTAGACCCCGACAATTCCAAGAAAGGACCTTCATGACTCCTCCGGGGGTTGTTTTGGTACAACCACCCTAAAACCAATTGAGAAACTCATCAGCTTTTCACATAAAATCTCTAACAGTTCGGCCATTCCTTCACTCATAGTTTCTGCTTCTGGCCCGTCAGATCGTATTCTTTTTGGGGATCCCGGATCTTCTTCTTCATTGATTTCTTCAATAACTACCCCTTTTCTTTTCCTTGGAGGTAGGATGAGCTCAACTGTCCAGCATTTAGGTTTCTTCAGCTGCCTTGCATAGCAAGTTAGATGATTATCTTCCTCTTCCTCCCAAAGTTGTTTCCTGTTATTAACTCCGCTTCTATGGACCTCCCCAGAGGGACTCCAGGTGGTCAAAGCATTAGGGATATCTTCCAGGGTCATATCCACAGGGCCCATTTGAAAACTGCCAAAACTTCTATGAATAAAATCTCTTATATTCTCCAGAATGACCTGAGGATGTTCCAGGTCATCATTGAATCGAGCAAGAATAAAGCGAGTCTCAAATCCTTCATAGTTTGGCTGGGTGAAACATATATTTCCAGTCAGGGGATTCCTTGGAGGCAAAGGGGTAATAGTACCCACTGTGATGCTATCCTCTCTATTTGATCTTCCACCATGTCCAGACGCACTTCCTTCCTCCCTCTGGGGTAGGTGGTGAGCTTCTATTGGTTTGTAGAAGGAGTTTTCAAAAAGTGTACAAGATCGGCTCCAAAAATTGACATCTTCGGCCACTGAGAGGACATTATTTTCGTTGAAAAAAGGGTAAGATATTGGGTCCCATACTAGTCTTCCAGTACTCATTACCATGCCTTCATCTTCACATTCCATCCAGCACAAGGGGAACTCCTTCTGATTCTCATTATTTTCAAGTTCCAGGAAGTGAACAATTTCCTGAAGAGGGAGAGGAAAAATGTGTTCTGGTGGGGTGGTATAGAACCTTACCGCCTCATTGTATCTTTCAGGGTCTGCTTCAAGTTCCTCTATTTCCTGGACACTAACTACTTCCCTATGGATAGTTGGACTTGAAATTTCAGTTTGCCTAGGAACCTCATTATTAACATCAGTATTGAAATCATTGTTTTGAGGGAATCCTGGAACAACTTGATCATCAGAGAGCTCTTCCTGTTCCTCAGTAGAATTTGGGGACGAATTGTTGTCCCCTAAGAAGCCAATGCCTTCCTCATTGTCAATTACAATATTCAAGTCTTCTTCCATAGGGTCCTCTTCAGGATCTTCCTCGGGTGGTTCCAAGGGGAATAGGGGATGAGGACCATATGCATTACTATTGGGGTTCCTCACATTGGAGTGATTACCATAATTCCCACGTTCGTCAAAGAAACCAAGGGGATCATAGTCATATTCCAGCAGGGGTTGTCTCAAGGGGAAAAGATCCACTCCATGGGCATACTGGCGTTGAGAAATCCTGGTTGATCTCCTATTGTTATTGTTTAAAAACGCCCTTGCTTCATTAACAAAATGAAATCTAGAAACCATATACCCTGTTTCCAGACCCACAAATTGGTTTATAACGTTCATCTGATCATATAGGGCCGAGGCCCTTCTCTGCTCACTCCAGGTACAAGCTGTGGATGTGTGCCCAATCCTCCCACAGCCCAAACATAACCTAAAAACTCTCTCATACCTACACTGAATCCAGAACATATGTTGGTCTGACTGAAGCACAAAACCCATGACAAGAGGTTGTCTGATAGGGACACGAACCCGAACCCTCATGAACCTAAGATTTCTTGGTGTAGTGGGTGCCCAATCTACATTTAGCACCTCACCAAAAATGCTGCAAAGAGCTCTAGCAATGTCTGGGACTTGAAATTCCAAAGGGAGTCCCCAAAGTTGGACCCAAATTGGGATCTCAGTAACCTTATAGGCCGTGAGGACTATGTTTGGCTCCCAAGGGGCACAGAAAAATACTCCACCCTGCAAAGACCATGGTCCCTCGGTTTGGATAAACAGACGTTCTTCATCATTGGAGAAATAAATAATAAAATTACTATCAGTCCCTCCGACAACCCGAACTTCGCCTCTCAGATTCCAAAATTCATTGATGAGAGCCTGCACTCTTCTGACAGTGAACTTTCTTTCATCAATGAAGGAACCAATGAGGCATTTCCTCCAATAGCGACGATAATCATCCACCCTTGCTTCATTAACACGGACAAGAGGTCCTCTCGCAATCCTCCTTCGAGGAGGCGATCGAGGGTGACGGACCTCATCACTATCAACATCTTCGTCAGCATTGGCATTCAACTCACTGTCACTGGAGTCAGTCCAGTTAATCTCCCTAGGATTATCCATTTTTATTTTTGGTTTGGGATAGAGGTGTTTAGGGTATTTAACAGAGGAAGGTGGTAAACGAGTTTCTCTGTTACTGTTACTCATGGTACTAGTCCAGAGTTTAAATACCCGAGCGAGAAGGAAATGAAGAAGGGGAAGAGGTGAGACAGGGAAAATAGAAAGGCGCTACTAGAGTAAGCTACAGCGGAGAATCCTAGCCTAAGGAAAATCGCCAGAGAATAAATGCTATCTAGGGAGTCAAGAAACAGGGAAACCAGGGGAAAGTAGAACGACTAACAGCGAAATCAGAGCGGGATAATCTTATCAGCACTAATGATTAGCAAAACGAATAAGAAAATTAATTAACACTAGGGCGTTACTGCATGCAAAGGTTCATAAATGACTTAAACAATTTACTAGAAGCAGTTCGCCAATCAACAGAAAGGGCCAGCAACTCGTTAATCATGACATCAAAAAACGGATAAACACTTATCTGAAAACCTGCTACCGCCGAAAAAGAGATATGCCTTGGGAGTGTATGAATCTCGCCAAAGAAGCTACAGATCTATTTCTTCAGACATGCAAAACGCCCCTCCAGAGAATATCCTTTCCGAAATGGATATCAGAGTCTAAGGTTAGGGTAATGATGCCGAAAAAATCTTTCGTCGCAATCTGCGAATGAAATCTATAGGGGAGGGGAAACCGAAGAGCTCCGCCTTAATGGGTATAATTAATGAGGCTTTAAATGATGGCTATTCGCAAAGCAGGCTTAAAGATACCAAGGTTACTCTATTCGCTAGGTTCGAAGAACAAAACTTTTGGATTGAGGCGGTTTCGATTTTGATTAGATAAGAACCCTTTAGGGTTTATTGGGGAACTCAGACGCCAAGCGACGAGTTGCAGCTATCTCCACTTTTCCTACTTTTATTCTATGATTAGAATAGGGATATACATTACATCATGATTT